>JAQZBX010110931.1:0-10329 GCA_029593785.1 Cabassous unicinctus
GTAACTCCAGGCACATACACTCAAAGGAATTCACCATCTCCATGTTAAAGAGCATGGTACTCAGAGTGCAGACCCATATGGACCTCAGCCCCTGACAACAGTCAGACAGGACCACTTCTTCTGTAGCCACTGCCCTTCACCCTCTGCCATTGCTATTTTCCTGGTAGATGCTGTCAGGGAACTCTGAAGGGGTAGAGGATAAAACTTGATCCCCTTGAGACTACCTTCTACCTTACTAACTTTAACAAAATTACAATAGTTTTTGTGTAGAAGAGAAAGGAAATCAATGACTTTCCAAAGCATCTGTATGAATTAAGCCAAAAAACAGTATTACAAAAGCATATGCTTTGCTCCACAACCACACCAACAATTGTTGCTTCATAATTTGTTTTCTCTAATTGACCGAATTTGTGCATTGTTACATCATTTTGGTTATACTCTTTATTTTCCTTCAATTCTCATAGTCCAGTATCTACTGTCACATATAAATGAAATATTTATACTCCACTTTTTTTGAAATTACTTTTAAAGTATTATGAGTTACATTTCTTTCCCTCATTTAGTGGTCAGCATATTTGTGCTCTTGTGCTGTGCCTAGAGACAAAAAATTTTCATCTTATTTTCATCAATTTCACAAATAGATTTTCATTTTTTATATTTATATATTTTTATCTTCCTTCTAATCCTTTAAAATTATTTTCCTCTTTATGGGTCTAAAGATATCTTCATCATATTATATTATAGATTTTCACATTTTATTCTTTACTCCACTTAGAGTTGGTTTGTATAGGTTCAGAAATATGAATGTAATTTTCAATTCCTAACACCATTTACTGAAATACACATACTATTTTCACTCAGTGAAATGTTGCATTTATAATTTGTTTAGCTTTCTGTATTTTAACTCTTTCACTTCTGTTGATTACTTGTCTGTGTCTTCCCCTAAGCCACAATATTTAATTGCTGTTATTTTATAATAAGGCTTTATACATGTTAAGGAAACCTTCCTAACTTTTTTCCTTAGAAACTAAACAATGTTTTGGATTAATAAGAAATTTTAGGGTCAATTTGTCAAATTCTAAAGAAAAAACAATATTACAAGATTTAAATTCTGGTTTTATCTTATAAATGAGTATTATTAACAAATTTAAATATTGAGTCTTCCAGTCAATAAATGTGGCCAATCTCTCCATTATTTTTGTCTTTCTTTAACATCTCTAAATTGAATTTATAATTTTTACCACAAGTTCTTGCATGTCCATGTTACATAGCTGCTATTGATGTTTAAAGCTATTTGTCAAGGGTTTCATTTAAAATCCATTTTCTATTTTTAGTTACTATTTAATAGGTGTTTGATATTTTTCTATTAAGTGTTTTCATCCAATTGTCTTCTCATAACATATTCAACTCTTACTTTTGGTTGTTTTTTAACTTTCACATTCACTAGTGGTCTGGTGCTAATGAAAATGCTGTATCTTTTCTGATTCTTTTATATTTAATTTTCTTTCAGAGAAATTTATTTCTTTGGTTCTCTATGAAAAAGTTGTTTCCATCATGCATATTTTAAGTTCTACGATATTTGAACTAGGAGGGTTTCTTTTCAATAGTTACTTTCTTCAATACAAGGATTTTCCATCTAAATATTTGAAAACAGTTTTCATTATGAAAAGGGATTTTATTGGAATAGATATCATTCCTCCAAAAAAAGGAATTACTGAGACTTATTGAGATTTCTGGGAAGATAGCATTGAATTATGGCTCAACTTTCTTTCAAAAACAACAGAGGAATGGCAAAAAGTTATCCAAGGCAGGTGCTTTGGGGATCTGCAGGCCAGGATAGTGTTCTGCATCATCCAGGAGGGAAGGAGACAGAGAGACAGACTCCAAATGAAAACCATGAGATCCTCACGGTGGCTGAGAATGGCACAGATACCCCACCCTAAAGGCAAATAACCCCTGTAAAACCTGTGGCCTACTGCAGCCGAGTGGGAAAAAATGTTGCCTGGAAGGGAGAGGAATGGGTATGCCAAAGGTAGAAGAGTAGTTACTCTTCAATAAGTTTAGCCACCTGATCCTGCTTTGATTCTCAAAATCACCCTGGCCAACACTGAAGCAGCCCCAGGTAGATGGGTGGATTGATATGATCAGGTAGGTTGTCACACCCAGGTTCCTTGGGAAAGAGAATTAGGTTACTGAGGAGGTAGGTGAAGACAGGCTCATAACCAGTCTGGGAGAGAAGAAAGCCAGGAGAGATAGCCTGCATTTGGAAGCTCAACTTACCTTAGGGAAAGAGGAAGGGGAGATCCAGATAAGATTTTAGAAGTCTACTTAACCTACAGAGTGGGTGTAGCTCAGTGTAGGAACACCTGCCTCACATATACAAAGACCCTGTTTCAATTCCCTGTACCTGCTAGGTTTAGGGATCCAGAAAGTGTTCCACCAGGTTTTCAGGGACCCAGCTAGAAACCTATGAAAGGGAACATATAGACTGAGTTTTTGTTTTGGGGGGGAGTGTCTCTTATTTTTTTATCTTTTATCTTTTAACAATATTTATTCTTGATTGGTCTTCATTTTTTATTTTTCACTTTTATCTTATTTTATTTTTTCTCTTCTCATTTTTCCAACCTTTTATTTTACTCTTTTTTTCCCAATTTTTCTCTAGTTTCATTTTTATCCCAAATTTTTAATTCTTTTTCCATTGTATTTTTTATGACATTTTACATTTTTTCTTGTTTTCCTAACCTTCTATTGTTCCTTTTATATCTTTTTTACTATTATTACTATTCTTCTTCTCTTCATCTCTCATTTTTTCCTATGGTTTTAGTATTTTCCAAAAGGAACACAGACAAATACAAGGATATAAAATGAAAGAAATCCAGTGTCAAATAGAAATCTTACCAAACATGCAAAAAAATAAAATCTTAGAGTATAAAGAGAAGTTAAAAATCGTAATGAGCCCATCAAGATAAACAGATACCTAGACATGAACAAAATATTACAAGCCATACTAAGAAACAGGAGGAAATGACCCAGTCTAATGTACAAACTAAAAAACAGGAGAAGATGCAGAATGTGGAATAGCACATTAAGGATGTCGAACCAAATATCATAAATCAACTTAATGAAGTAAATAAAGAGATAAAGAATTTTAAGATGACACTGGGGGAGCATACTGTAGAAACCGTAAATATACATAAAAAGGTAACAGATGTGATGGTGATGAATGTCATAATGCAAGACATGAAACATGCTGGAAGCACATAATAGCATATTAGAACAGGCAGAAGAAAGAATTAATGACATTGAAGATACTCCATCTGAAATCAGAGAGATAGAAGAACAAATAGATAAAAAGATAGAAGAAAACCAGGAAAGAATCAGGGAATTGAATGACAACACAAAATGCAAAAAAAACAATGCATTGTAGGCATCCCAGAGGGAGAAGAGAAGGTAAAGGGGACAGAAGGAGTGTTGGAGGAAATAATGCTGAAAATTTCCCAGTTCTTTTGAGAGATATGGATGTACATATACAGGAAGTTCAATGCACCCCAAACTGTATAAATCCTAACAGGTAAACTCTGAGACATATAGTTATTAAATTGTGAAATGCTCAAGACAAAGAGAGAATACTGAAAGCAGCCAGAGAAAAAAGATTCATCATATACAAGGGAAGCTCAATAACTTTAAGCACTGATTTCTCATCTGAAACCATGGTAGTTGGAAGGCAGTGGTATGACATAGTGAAGTTGCTAAAAGAAAAAAATCTGTTAGCTATGAATTCTCTATCCAGCAAAGTTAGCATTCAAAAATGAGGGAGATTCAAAATGTTCGCAGAAAAACAGAAATTAAGAGAGTTTGTCAATAAGAAACTGGCTGTTCAAGAAATACAAACAGGAACTACCTAGGTTAAAAGGATAAAACCGGAGATTATCAGTAAAAATAACTAAAAAGAAAATAGAGAAATAAAAACAAAATATGACTTACATAACTCAAAGAAAATATGGCTAATGTAAGGAATGCCTTAACATTAATAACATTGATTGTTACTGGATTAAATTCTCCAATCAAGAGACACAAATTGGCAGAATGGATAAGGAAATATGAGGTATCTGTATACTGTCTATAAGTAACTCACTTTAGACCCAGGGATACAAGGAGATTGCAAGTGAATTTTTGCAAAATAATTTTACATGCAAAGAATAACCCCAAAAGATTGAGAGTAGCTATACTAATATCATACAAAAAAAATTTTAGTGCAAAACTGTTGTAAGAGACAAAAAAGGAACTATATATTAATAAAAGGGATAATCAGTCAAGAAGAAAGAGCAGTCATAAACATTTATGCACCTAACCAAGGTGTACCAAAATGCATGCGGCAAACACTCTGAAAAACTACTGGAGAAATAGATGCCTCTGCAATTATAGTGAGGGAATTTAACACAACATTACTACCATTAGGCAAAACATCTCAACAGCAGGTCAATAAATCAACAGAGCTCTTGAATAATATGTGAGAGGATCTACCTAATAGACCTACAGAACATTATACCCAAATACAGTGAGATATTCATTATTCTCAATTGCTTATGGATCATGTGCACATGCTATGTCAAGAATAACCCTCAATGAATTAAAAAAAGATTTAAATTATACAAAGGAATTTTTCTCTCCACAATGGAATGGAGCTGGAAATAAGTAAGGTTTAGAAAACCAGAATAGGAACAAAGATATGGAATTTAAACAACACAACCCAGTTCAATCATTTGGTCAAGATTGAAATTGCAAAAGAAATCACTAACTACTTTGTAATAACTGAAAATGAGAACAAAACACATCAAAACCTGTGGCATTCAGCAAAAGCAGTGCATAGAGGGAACTTTATAGCTACAATTGCATATATTAAAAAAATAAGAAAGAGCTGTAATCCAAGAACTAACAGCACACCTGGAGGAATTAGAAAAGGAACAGCAAAGTAATCACATAGCAAGCAGTAAGAAAGAATTAAAGATTAGAGCAGATTTAAATGAATTTGAGAATAAGCTATCACTAGAAAATGAACACAACCAAAAACTGGTTCTGTGAGAAGATTAATAAAATTGAAAAACCATTAGCTAGAATAACAAAGAAAAATGAAGGAATATGAAAATACATAAAATAAAAAATTAAGAAGGGGATATGACTACTGATACCACACAAATAAAAAGTATCATAACAGAATATTTTGAAAATTTGTATGACAATAAGATGTATAACAGTTGAAATGGACAAATTTCTAGAAACACAAGAGCAGCCTACATTGATGAAAATAGAAATTGATAAACTCCACAGACCAATCACAAGTAAAGAGATTAGTCATCTAAAAACTCTCAGCTAAGCAGAGCTCAGGACCAGATAGCTTCACAGGTGAATTCTACCAATAATTCAACAACAATTAACACCAATCCTGCTTAAACTTCCAAAAAAATAGAAGTACAGGGAACTTGCCTAACTTATTTTATGAAGCCAACTTCATCCTAATACCAAAATCACAAAAAGATGACACAATAAAGGAAAACAATGACCAATATCTTTAATGAACCTGGATGCTTAAAATCATCAAAAATACCTCCTAATAATATTAAACAGAAAATAAAACAAATTATATACCATAACCAAGTTGATTTCATCCCTGGTATACAAGAATAGTTCAATATGAGAAAAATCAATGTAATACACCACATTAACAGAACAGAAGAAAAAAAAGTAGACAATCATCTGTACTGATGCAGAAAAAGCATTTGACAAAAAAAAGCAGTTTCTTGATAAAAAAACACTTAAAAAGACAGGGGAGCAGATGTGGCTCAAGTGGTTGATCACCTGCTTCCCTCATGATAAATCCCAGGTTCAGTTCCCAGTGCCTCCTAAACAAACAAACAGACAAACAAACAAAAAGCAAATGAAAAAAACAACTCAGGGGAGTTGTTCAGTGGTTCAGCACTGGCTTTCCATATATGAAGTCCCGGGTACAATCTCTAATCCCAATACAAAAAAAAAAAAAAGGAATAGAAGGAAACTTCCTCAACATGATAAGGCACTTTTCTAAAAAGCCCACAGCTAACATCATATTCAATGGTAAAACGCTAAAACTTTTCCTCTAAGATCTGGAACAAGACAAGATTTCCCTGTCATTGCTCTTATTTGACATTGTGTTAGTAGTATTTCCTAAAGCACTTAAGCAAGAAAAATATATAAAATGCATCCAAATTGGAAAGGAAGAAGTCAAAATTTCTGTATTTGTTAATAACCTGATCCTATATATAGAAAGCCCTGAGAAATCTACAAAAAAGTTTCTAGGACTGACAAGTTCAGTAAAGTGGCTGCATATAACATCAAAATGCAAAAATCAGAAACAATCTGAGGAGGAAATTAAAAAAATCCATTTACAATAACAAATGAAAGAATCAAATACCAGGAATAACTAAAGATGTAAAGGACTTTTACACAGAAAACTACACATTGTTAAAGGAAATCAAAGAATATCTAAATAAATGAAAGAATATTCTTTGTTCATGGATTGGAAGACCAAATATTTTTAACATGTCTGTCCTACCCAAAATGATTTACAGATTTAGCACAATCCTAAGAAAAATTGCTTTAGCAATTTTTACTGAATTATAAAAGCTTATTATGAAATTTATTTGGAAGGACAAAAGGCCCTGAATAGCCGAAAATCTATTGAAAAAGAAAATTGAAATTGAAGGAATCACACTACCTGACTTTAAAAAATACTACAAAGCTACAGTTGTCAAAACTGCATGGTACTGGCACAAGGATAGAAACACTGACGAATGGAATGAAATTGAGAATTGTGATATAGATCTTTATATATATGGTCAACTGATATTTGAAAACTTCACCAAGCCCCACTCAAGTGGTAAAGAATGACCTCTTCAACAAATGGTGTTTGGAGAACTGAATATCTATATCCAGAAAAATGAGAGAGGATCACCATCTTGTACCCTATGCAAAAATCAACTCATGATGGATCAAGGATTTAATATATGAGTCAAGACCATAGCAGTCCTAGAAGATAATGTAGTGAAGCATCAATGAGATGCTGTAGTAGGAAATGGTTTCATAGTCATTACAACCAAAATGCAACCAATGAAAGAATAAATGGATGAATGGGACCTCCTGAAAATTAAAAACTTTTGCACTTCAAAGTTGTTTATCAGGAAACTTAAAAGAAAGCCTAGTCAAAGGGAGAAAATATTTAGTAACCATCCAATAAGAGCTTAATATCCCACATATAGAAGCATTTATATCAAAAATAAAAAGACAACTCCTTTTTAAAATGGGCCAGCGGTTTGAGCAGACACTTTTCCAAAGAAAAAATACAAATGACTAAAAAGCACATGAAAGGATGCTCAACATCACTAGCTAATTGGAAAATGCAAATTAAAACTATAAGATATCATATTACATCTATTAAACTGGTGACTATATAAAAAAAGCAGAGAACTACAAGTGTTGGGGAAGATGTGGAGGAAAGGGGAACTTATTCTGCATGGTGGGAATGTAGAATGGTGCAGCCTTTGTGGAAGACAATTTCCTGGTTTCTCAGGAAGCCAACTATGGAACTATTCTATGACCTAGGAAGCCCCCTGCTGGGTATATACCCAAAAAAATTGAAAGCAGGGACATAAACATATATATGCACAGCAATGTTCATAGTGGCGTTATTCTCTATTGTCAAAAGTTGGAAGCAACACAAGGATCCATCAACCAATGAATGGATAAACAAATTGTTGTATGTATATATAATGGAATATTACTCAGCAGTAAGAAGGAATCTTACAGGACAGCATGGATGAATTTTGATAACCTTATAATGAGTGAAGTGTTAATCACTGAAGAACTAATATTTCTTGACTTCACTAATATTACTTAAGCAAACAGAGCAGACTCATAGAGCTAGAGTCCGACAGATAGGTTAACAGGAGACAAAAATGGCATAGAGGGATGTGAGCCAATGCTCAATATATGCGAAATCGATAATAAGGTGGATGTGTGTGGCTGGACAGTGGATGGAGGTGATAGTGGTGCAGTCATGTGATTGGGTTCTATGGTGCAGGAACGTGAGAGGGAGTAGAGTGGGGGGTTGGATTATCCATGGAACTGGAGGGAGAATTGGAGGAAGGAGCAGATGAACTCTACGGATTTTCAGGTCTGTGGTTAAAACTACAGTGGAGGGAATATTCTTTTGGCAAATATAGCAGGGGGCATTTCTAATGTAGAATATTGGGGGTGGGGTATATGTGGGATAGGGCCTACCTAGGGCATGCTTCTATGGAAAATGAAGGTGTATATTTTATCATAGTAGGTTATCTCAGTGGGTGGAGACCCACACAACAATAAAGAAAATATTAAACTCCCATTCTGGGGAGCCCTGCTATCTTCTCAATTAGAAGTGCAAGAATGTCTCTAGAACATAGGCAGTGCCTAATTTAAAACAAACGAACAAAAAAACCAGACCAATATGTGAAGCCCTCAATATTATTGAATACAACTATTAACTTTATTCTTCAAAATTTAAAACTCAGTGGTTAGCAGAGGTTCCAAGGGGAGGGGTAGGGAAGAATAGAATAGATGTAACATAGGGAATATTCTTGGCATTGGCATTGTTCTGCATGATGTTGCAATAACAGATATAGGTCATTTTATAATTTGTCAAAACCTATAAAAGTGTATGATGCAAAATGTATACCATAATGTAAAGCCTTGAACATAGTTAGTGGCAATATTTCAATATTTGTAAATAAATTGTATGAAATGTACCATACACATGTAAAATGTTATTAATGGGGGAGAGTGGGAGGGGAGAGGACATTGCCTATATGGGAATCCCCTATGTTTTCTATGTGACTTTTCTTTAACCTAATACATCTTTGAAGATAAAGTGAAAAAAAAAGACACTAGGCAAACATACAGAACAAATTTTCACTGTACATAAAATAGAACTTACAATGATGAAAGACACAATGAATACAGTTTTTTAAAATTTTAATTTATTTTTTATTTTTGTATTTTATTTCTTGTTTCTTATTATTATTTTATGATTAATTTTATTTGATTATTTTTGCTTTGTTTTTGCAGAGGATTTTTATCAAAGCAGGGTCATAATGGTGGCAGGTGTGGATCACTGGTGCAGGAGTCAGTGATGGGGAAATGTGTAAGGTGTGGTTCAACTGGGGCATGCTTCCAAGGCATATGAATATGTTCAAGTGCTCATGAGGTGTTGTTTCAGGGACTGGAAACCCACAGGATACCAAAAACAATATTGAATTCCCATCCTGGGTAGTCCTTCTATATTCTCTAACACAATGGCAAGAATCCCCTGAGTACATCGACAGTGCCTAGTGAAGGAGGACAGACCATTACACCAATCATATTGATAATTATACTTATGAACCTTTTCTGGTGAAATTGCAACTTAGTCTATTATTATATGTAGCCTAAGATTTACCCCCTGAAAGCCTCCTTATTGCTCAAATGTGGCCTCTCTCTAAGCCAAACTCAGGATATAGATGAATTACCTCCCCCCCCACCCCCGTATGAGATATGATTCCCCGAGATGAGCCTCCCTTGTACCAAGGGATTATTACCAGGTGCCAACTAGGGATGCATTCGGAAAAAGATTTTGACCAAAAGGAGAAAATATTAAATACAAAGAGTTTTTTTAATCATTAATTTCATGTTTATTTTTAAAAGATCTTTAACAAGTTTACCGGTTTGAAAATGATCAATTCATAACATTTAAAGACTAATTTTCCTCTCAACTAGTATTTTCATCCTGCTACCTATAGTTCAGCTTACTAACTTTTGCTTATGATAGCCATTTTTCATTTCACAAGATCTGAAATATACAATTATATATTACAGATAAAAATTGGTTCAAGTTTGTTTTCAAGTGCTTTCTATAAAGAATAGGTTGAGTTTTCAAGCTTACATAAAAACATACTGCACCAATTTACCAATATATATAAGTCTTCATACTCATTTATCTCATTGTTACACAGCAACACTAAGTAAATTCTTAATGCATATGCCCCAAACCACCTATACCCTTCCCCTATGTTGTCATTTTGACATTTACCTAAAAATATCTCATTTCAGCAACCAAGATGTTCAACTGCTGTTCCTTCCAATTAAATGGTGACACACCAAGAGCACAGTTTTTAGTTTTAATATATTAATAGAGTACTACATTACTTAGCTAGTCTGAACAACTGAGATTTAGTTCATTAAAGACAAAGATGGCCACAACAATTTAACTATATATATATATAT
>JAQZBX010110932.1:0-10336 GCA_029593785.1 Cabassous unicinctus
ATATATATATATATATATATATATATATATATATGTATAAAATAACATTTATGTAAACAAATGCACATATATGCATATGTATTTATATATCATTTTACAAATATTGGTATGTACTGTGAAAAATTTGATTTTTACCCACAATAAAAAATAATAATAATAATAATTATAATAAAATGTGACACCAGATAATAATACAAATCAATACAGATAAAAACACATACACTCACATATAAAAAGGAAGTCCAGTAAGGGTAATTTTTTCAGATAATGATAAAAAAATAATTGCATATTAATTTTTCCATTTTTATTCACTGATTTTCAAGGCAAATTGATTGAATCAGAAATTTTAGAATTTTTCACAAAAAAAATCCCAGGACTAGATGGCTTTTAACAAAACTTTAAGAAAAATTAATATTAATCTTTCACAAACTCTTACAAATAAATGAAGAACAGGAAACACATACCAACTCATTCTATGAGGCCAATACTGCACTGAAACCAAATAAGATGCAGATATCACAAGAAGTGAACACTACAGAACAATGTCCTTTATGAATATAGACACAAACATCCTCAAACAAATACTGACAAGTTGAATTCAGCAACACATAAAATAGATTACACACCAAGACCAAGTAAGATTTATCCCAGGATTCAAGACTGGTTTAGTATCTGAAAATAAATCAATGTAATATACTGTAAAAAGAAAAAGAAAAAAGCCACATTATCATATAATTTGACTCACAAAAATATTGGACAAACTACAACATCCATTTATGATAAAAAGGAAATAATAGTCTAAGAATAGAAATGACCTTCCTTAACCCGATAAAGGACATCTATGAAAAATCCATAGCTAACATCATGATGTATGATGAAAGACAGAATGATTTCACTCTAAAATCAGGGGCAAGACAAGGATATCTGTGCTTACCATTTCTATTGAGCATTATACTTAAGGTTCTAGTGAGAGAAATTTAGCAAGAAAAAAATCTAGATTACAAAGGAAGAAGTAAAAAATCTCTATTCACAGGTGATATGATCATGTATACTAACAGCACCACAAAATCCACTAAAAACCTACAAGAACTGATAAATGTTTTCAGCAAAATTGCAGGATATACAAAAAGCAATCATATATATACCATAGCAAAGAACAACCCAAAAATAAAAGTAAGAAGCAATTTCATTTGCAATACGTTAAAAGAGTAATAAAACACAGAGCAGATGTGGCTCAGCAGCTGGGCGCCTGCCTCCCAGATGGGAAGTCCTGGGTTTGGTTGCCAGTGCCTTCTAAAGAAGAAGAAACGAGCAGATAGCAAGCAGACAATGAGCAAAAACAACGAGCAAAAACAATGAGCAAAAACAATGAGCAGACAAGTAAACAGACAAGGGAGTCATCTCTGGGGTGGGGGAAGATTAATAAAACACATAAATAAATTTAACAAAATAAGTGTAATACTTGTAACCTGAAAACTATAAATTGTTTTTGAAAGAAATTAAAGAAGATCTAAATTATTGAAAATATTCCCTTGCTCATCTATCCAAGAGTTAATATTGTTAAGATCGCAATACTCCCCCAAATGAAATATACATTCAATACAATCCTGGCCAAAATCCCAGGTGGCTTTGTGAATAAATCGACAAGTTGATCTAAAATTAATAATAAAAGGCAAATGAACCAGAATACTCAAAACAATCTTGAAATAGAAATTCAAAGTTGGAGGTTTTATAACACTGACAGCAATCAAGACAGTGTGGTACTGGCATAAGGATAAACATACAGATAAAATAATAATTAGGTGTCCAGAAATGAATCCTAACATTTATGGCCCACTGATCTTCAGCAAAAGGATTCTTAATCATGACATCAAAAGTATGGTGCATAAACATTTACTCTGGAAAATTTTACTCAGTTACAAGGATGGACAGACAACCTACAGACTGGGATAAAACATTTGCAAACCACAAATCTGACAAAGGACTAGTATGTAGAATATATAAAGAATTCTCAAAACTCAGTGAACCATTTTGAGTCTCTTATTTCATTCTGTGTATATTTTTCAAATATTTTCTTTGGGCTACTGTTAAAAACTGGAAAATAACAAGTGTTGGAGAGAATGTAGAGATATAGGATCCCTGTGCATTGCTGGTGGGAACGTAAAATGGTGCAGCTGCTGTAGAAAACAGTCTGCTGGTTCCTCAGAAAATTAAGCATAGAATTACCATATTGCCTGGTGTAACAGTTTGAAGCTGGGTGGATCCCAGAAGATCATGTCCTTAGAGATAATCCATTCCTGGGCATGTAAACCTATTGTAGATTGGACCTTTGATTAGATTCAGTTAAAGGACTGAATCTAATTCAGTAATTATTAGATTACTTCTATAAGGCACTGCCCAGAGTGAGTCTTAGTCCTCTTACTGGACTTCTTTATAAATGGAGGAATAAAATCCACAGACACAGTAAATAGCTGCAGTGACAGAAAGAAGTCTCAAGAAGTTAAAATCAACAAATGCGGGAGAAAAGTCACAGATGGAGGTGCATGAATCAGAACTAGCAATGAGGTCCAAAGGAGAGGGAAGAGATGAACTGTCACGACCATTATGTCCTGCCATGTGCTTTATCACCCACTGCTAAGCTCAGGAAGAAAGTAAACCTGAAGGAGCAAAGACTGGTTGAGCCATGTGTCTTGTTCATGACAGGAGTCCAGGATCACCAGTTGCCCACCCTCAGGGAAACAACATTGCCTCATGCCTTCATTTGGACATTTTTCCCAGCCTTGTAATTGTAAGCTTTAAACTTAATAAATCCCATTGTGGAAGCCACCTCATTTCTGTTATATTGCATTGGCAGCCTTTAGCCAACTAAAACATCTGGCAGTCCAGATTCTAGGGATATATCCAAAAGAAATAAAAGCAGGGACTCAAAAAATATTTGTACACTGATGTTCATATCAGCATTCTTCACAAGAGCCAGAAATGGAAGCAATCCAAGTGTCCATCAACAGATTAACGGATAAACAAAATGTGGTATATACATACAATGACTTATTATTCAGCTATAAAAGGTAGTGAGGTTCTGATGCATGTGACAACATGGATGAACCTTGAAGACATGATGTCAAGTAAAATAAGCCTGACACAAAGGACAAATGTTCTATGATCTCATTTTGTATAAATAATTAGAAGAAGCAAATTCATGGAGTCAAAAACTAGAATACAGGCTATCAGGGTGGGAATAAGGAATGGGGAGTCAAGGCTTAATTTATGCAGGTATTCTCTTTGGGGTGATGGAAAAGTTTTGGTAATGGATGATTGGGATGGTAATACAACATTATGAATGTAATTAAGGCCACTGAATTGCATATCTGGAAGTGCATAAAATCAGAAAATTTAGTTTTATATATGAGAACAGAATAAAAATTTTAAAACATAGAGCATTACAACCCAAAGAGTAAACCATAATGTAAATTCTAAACTATTTTTAATAGTATAATTAAACTAATATTGTTTCATTGATTGCAGCATGTTACCACACTAATGCAGATGTTAATAATAGGGAAAACTTTGTATATAAAGTGTGGGGACGTACATGGGAACTCTGTACTTTCTGCATGATTTTTCTGTATAAAACAGAAAAACCATAGTTTTTTTTTTAAGAGCAGTTACAACTGCTTTTTTAGAGCCATTGGAAATGCTTTTAAAAAGTCACAGAAAAAAAAACGAATAATGCACCAATCATCAATGTTTAGCATGTGTTAAACTGTATTTTCTATTAAATAAATTTGTTAAGAACAAAACAAAATTCAACAGTATAATAACAAACAATGCAATTATAAAATGGACAAAAGACATCAAAATTCACTTCACCAGGCAATAAATGAATGCCAAGTGAGCACTGTTTAACATCACTAGCCATTAGGGAAATTAAAATTAAGACCACTGAGAGATGACACTACACATATACTTAAAGAGATTGAAAGAAAAAAAAAAAAAAGAAAATACCAAATTCTGGTAAAAATTCAGAGAATTTGGAACTCTTTTACCTTTCTGGTGAGAATGTAATTTGTACAGCCACTCTGGGAAATATTTTCTTAAAAAAAAAACCATATACCTAGCATGATATGCAGCAATCTCATTGCTGGGTATTTGTCCCAGAGAAATGAAAACCTACATCCCTAAATAAAAGTGGGCCTGGGAAGTGGATGTGGCTCAAGCAGTTGGGCGTCCACCTACCAAATGGGAGGTCCCAGATACAGTTCCCGGTGCCTCCTAAAGACGAGCATTCAGCGAGCTGACGGGACGGGCTGGCGTGGTGAGCTGACGCAGCAAGATGATGCAGCAAGATGACGCAATGAAAAGACAAAGCAAGGAAACACAATGAGAGACACAACAAGCAGGGAGCAAAGGTGGCTCAAGTGATTGGGTGCCTCCTTCCCACATGGAAGGTCCCAGGTTCGGTTCCCAGTTTCTCCTAAAAAGAAGATGAACAGAGAGCAGATAGCAGAGAGCAGACAGAGAGTGCCAACAACAGTGAGGGGCGGAGGGGAGGAGAAATATATAAATAAATAAAAGTGGGCCTGATGGTTAATAGCAACTTAATATATAATATTCAAAAACTGGAAATCAACAAAAATGCCCCTGGATAGATGAATGGTTAAGCAAACTTTGGTTAACTCCTATCACTGAATACCACTCAACATTACAAGGAATGAACGACTGATACACACAACTTTGATGGATTTCAAGGGCTTTACGCTGATTAAAGAATTTCTATCTCAAAAGGTACGTTCCATTTATATAACATGACATTCAGAAAATGAGAACAGATAAGTAGTTGCCAGGGTCAGTGATGGTGGATGATGGGGGTGGGTATGGGCAGTTGTGACTGTAAATGCATAGCAAGAGGGAGAGCTCAGTGTGATGGAAGAGTTCTGGATTGTGTTTGCAGAGATGGTTATGTGATTATATACATGCGATAAAATGACATGCAGCTATACATCATTGAGGGAAACCGGGTAAGGACACAACCTAGTTTTCTCTCTGGACTATATTCACAATTTCCTGCAAATCTGTAATTATTGCAAAATAAAGAATAAAAATTACAAGAAATCTGCAACATACGTTTACCTAAGAATCATTATGCTAAGTTCTTAGGTGAAATAAAGCTGTCACAAAAGGCCACCTATCGTATGATATACTTAATATGAACTGTCCAAAATAGGCAAATCTACAAAGATAGAAAGTAGATTAGTAGTTGCCAGGGGATGGGGATGGGGTGGCACTGTGGAATAGAAGTAACTACTAGAGGTACAACATTTCTTTATAGGTTGATGAAATGTTGTAAAACCTTAGAAATATCACTGAGGTTTCCTACATATTATTCCCCCAAGATAATGACCATTCTGAAATTTGTTTTTATCATTCCCATTTCATATTTTACTTCATAAGTATTAGCTAGATTTTACTCTCTTCTGAAACTTGCTTTGTTTACTAAACTTTATATTTTGAATTTATACATAAAGCTCTAGTTCAATAATTTTAATCATTGCATAATATGCCATTGTATGAATATACCATATTTTATTTTTTTTTATTCCTATACAAATGTAATTTGTGCATTTCTTCTTGTACTCAAAATATTTTTTAGGATATCACCTAAGAATAAAATTTCTTTGTTGTGTCATAAGCATATCTTCAACTTTTACAATGAAAGCAATTTTTCTCCCTAACTGTTGGACTAATTGCCACTGGCAGAGTATATCATTCTTGTTTTCCAAACTACCTCTTACATTATTTGTTGCCATACTTTTCAATTTTTTTCAAATTAATTGCTTTTCTATTGTACCTCATTGCATTAGTACTTTGCATTTCCCAAATTTCCAGTAAAATTGAGCAGGTATCTTTATGTTTATTTACAATTCTGTGAAGAAAATCATTGTACGATTTACTCATTTGTTGTAATTTTTTATTGCCAGAGTTTTCTATATTCATTTGCATACTAATCCTGTGATGGCATCTGTATTGCAAATATCCTTTACCAGCTTATGGTATGTCCATTTCTGTTATTATTAAAGTCTGTTCTATCTACAAACTATCTATTTGGATGTAGAAGTATTAGTCATATCCTTTGTGATCTGTTAAATCCATGGTGTATTAGTCAGCCAAAGGGGTGCTGATGTAAAATACCATATATTTGTTGGCTTTTATAAGAGGGCATTTATTTGGGGTAGAAGCTTACAGTTACAAGGCCATAAAGCATAAGTTACTTCCCTCACCAAAGTCTGTTGCCACATTTTGGAGTGAGATGTTTTCCAACTTCTGTAAGGGTCCAGCCTTCCTCTTCCTTTTAAAGCTCCATGGTCCCGGCTTCTTCCAATATCACCTGTAGGCTGGGATAATTCTCCTCTCTTCCATGGCTCATTTCTCTCTGGGCTTAGCTGCTCTGCTCTCTCCATGAGGTCAGCTGTAGACTATCAGACTCTCTTCCCAGGGCCTCTGCCGTGTC
Source organism: Cabassous unicinctus (assembly GCA_029593785.1). Lineage (NCBI taxonomy): Eukaryota > Metazoa > Chordata > Mammalia > Cingulata > Chlamyphoridae > Cabassous > Cabassous unicinctus. Next base: position 6,509 of record JAQZBX010110932.1, read on the forward strand.
TATGGAGCCATCTCTGTTCTTCTGTGTTCTCCTGCATGTTTACTTCCTGGGGCTTCAGCTCAAAAACTCCAACTAACTCCTGTGCTGTGTAGTTTACTCTGTGAGTCCCTGACAACCAAGGGGGCAGGGACTCAACACGTTATTGATGTGGCCCAATCAAAGCCTTAATCATTATTTAATCAAGTAAAAGTGAAACCTCTGAATTTAATACAATCTAAAACACCCAGAGGAACAGACCTGTTTATAAACATAATCCAATATCTATTTTTGGAATTCATAAATAATACCAAACTGCTACACATGGATAATTTTTATGATTTTTAATATTTGATTTTGACACTTTTTAAATCAAGCCAGATATTTTATGTGTACTTGGTAAGAGTGAAATATTTTTGTTTTTCCATATGGTTAATCAATAGACCCAGTCAAATTTATTGAATGGTCCATTCTTTCCTCATGGATTCATAATGCTACTTCTCTCCTATAATGGCTTAGAAAATTTCTACTATCCATTCTATAGCATTGGTTTATCTGCTTACCATTACTCTAGTAACATACTCTTTTAATTACTATAATTTCATTATAATTTTATACCTATGAAAAGTCCTCCTTTTATTTACTTCTCTTGAATTGAAGCCTTTGAGCTTCCACATTTATTTTTGAAATATCTTATCAAGTCTATGAAAAAGTTGTTGTGATATTAATTGGAATTGCACTGACTTTATAGATTAATTTTTAAATTACATCTTTGTTATATTGAGACACATCTTACCATATTTTTAAAAAATAGCCTCATCATTTTCTTTACAAAGTTCTTGTAATTTTTTTTTTTTAATTCTTCATAGGTCACTTATACCTCAGAGTAGTTTAGTACTTTTTTCTTATTAAATTATGTTCTCTAACTTCTTTTCTGGCACAGAGAGCAATTTATTTTTTTCTGAACTGATTTTATATCTGGCACACTTGCTGAATTATATTATGAAATCTAATAACTTATCTAAGCATTAATGTGTGTTTTCTATGTGGAAAATCATGTCTCTGAAAATAAATACAGTTTGGTTTCTTGCATTTGAATCATAGTAATTTCATTGTTCTTTCTTGTTTTACTGCACAGCCAATTACTTAATATACAATGTCAAATGTCAGCAATAAACGTGGGCCTCCATGTTGCTATTTGTGATTTTAAGTGTTTGCTTCTGACATCTAACCCATTAAGTATAGTATCAGAGACAGAGAGAGGGGCTGTGATGGTTCAATTTATATGTCAAGTTGGCTAGGTTATGGTGTCCAGTGGTTTGGTCAAACACTGGTCTAGATCTTGTTGTGGGGGTATTTCACAGATTGGATTAACACCCACAACTAGGACTTTAAGTAAATGAGATTCCCCTCCACAATGTGGGTGGGCTTCATTTGATCAGTTGAAGGCCTTACAAGTAAGAAGAAAAATATACTGACTCTCAGACTACACCCTCTGGTCTTGTCCCAGTATCCAGCCTGCTACCCTGCCCTATGGGCTTTGGACCTAAAGATGCAACCACATATGGGGATTTCTAGCTAGGTGGCCTGCCCTTTGAATTTCATGCTTGCCAGACCCACAAATGTATAAGCCAATTACTTAAAATAAATCTGTTTTATATATATGTATACATATACATGGATACATTCATATACATACATATATATGCATATATAAGCATACAGAAACACATTTGATCTCCTTTCAGCTCTGTTTCTCTGAAGAACCTTGTCTGTTAAAAAATTAGAGTCCCTAGTATACCTAGTGTGTCAGCTAAGATTAGGTTCAGCTGCATATTAAAGAATTCCCAAATAACTGCACCTAACACAAAACAGGAGTGTATTTCTCTCCAACCAAAGGAGCCTGCAGGCAGTGATGGCTGATACGGTGACTCTATGGGGTCAGGTCCATGTTTCCTTTATTTGGACCCCCACCGTCTTCTGCAAATGACTTCGCCTCATGGTTCAGCAGATTATTTGGGCTCTTGCCATTTGATCTGATTCCAGATGGTAAAAAAGAAGAGGGGGGTAAACACTCTCTTTAAAGGAGACTTCTTAAACTATCACAAAACTTATCTATTTACATGTCATTGACCAGCACATTGTTTCTTAGGCACAAATATAGCTGTAAGGGAAGCGGGGAAATATAATTTTCTATCTGGAAGACAAGGTACCCAAGTAAATATCAGGGATCTCATAATAAAGAGACCAGGTTGCAATGCAAATACCTACCAGTCTACTTTGCTAACTAGGTTTAGAATGTGTCAGTAAGGACAGATAAACTTCTGTCGAGTTAATCCACCGAGGTTTTGAGTTTTACATTTTACAGCACTTGGCCTACCCTAACTAATATAATACCTGTTTTTACAGTTTAAATGTAATCAGTATCTTCTTCTACCTCCAGAATGATACAACAACCTTAGAATACTTGAATAACATGATGCCCTTCACTTCCCATAAGCAATTATTGTCCATTATGTTAGTTTCACCGTTTTACCCTCCAATTAATCATTATTATTTTTGTCATTGTTATTCTTGTTTCATACAACCAAGGCTTATTTAATTCTCTTATTCTGGAGAGTGTACTTAGAGATAAGTTTAATGGTCTTAATTGTCTGCATTGACCATTTAGAACTCATAATTGAAAAAAAATATTTATTTTAAAAATAGAGTATAATATTATATTACTTGATACAGGAATTTAATATTTCCTAATACTTATATTTCTCTCTTAATTAAAGCTATTTATTTTTTGCTAATTGGATTTCTAACTACTTCTCTTTGCATTGCAAATTCTGTGTTCTAAAATTAATCTAATGCACTTGATTTGATTATGAGGCAATCTTTCCTAATTAAGGAATAAAGCTGAATAATTTATTCCATAACTTCTTTAAAGGAAATAAGGATTGTTGGTTTTCAGATTTAAATATATTTATTAAAAATTTTACATTCAAATTAATTCATTTTTTTGCATGTAAAACTGAGTTTTTAACATTTGAATAGATCCTTACAACTGCCACCACGAAAAGGACACAGAACAATTCAAACACCCAAACAATTCTCTCTCACTGCCTGTTCACAGCCATATTTTCTCACCAATCCCTAGTCCAAGCAACCACTCATCTGTCCTCTATTTTGCCTCTTTCATAAAGTCACTGAAATTGACTCATATGGATATGTCCTCTTTGAGGTTGGCTTCTTTCACTTAGCAGAGTCCATGTGAGGTCCATCCATGGTGGTGTGCATAGCAATGGTTTGTTATTTTCCATTGTTGAGTCATATTGCATTGTATGGAGGTATCTCAGCTTATTTATTCATTCACCCACTGAAGGACATTTGTATTATTTCCAAATCTGGGCATTTATGAATAATGCTGCTTTAAACATTAGTGAACAGATATCGTGTGAACATAAGTTTTCATTTCTTTAAGTTAAATACCTTGAAGTGAGATTGCTGGATCATATGGCAGGTATATACTTAGCTATTTAAGAAACTAAAGAATTGTTTTCCAGAGCAGTTATACCGTTTTGTATTCCCACCATACTTCTTTAATTTGATAACATGTAGTTTAATATCTTTTTCCACCGTTTCTTTTCTGCACATCAGACCTTTATTTTGCATTCAATTTATATCTTTTTAAGATATATTCTTTAGGGGTGGCATCAAAGAGAGTCTGATATAGCAAATACTCTTAATTTTATTTATTTCAAAATATGTTTACTTTACAATCATGAAATCACAGTTTGACTTAGTGAAAAATTCTGGAATCAGAGTTACTTTTTCTTAATTCCTTGAAAATAACATTACCTTGCT
>JAQZBX010110933.1:0-10328 GCA_029593785.1 Cabassous unicinctus
CTCACAGTGGAGAGAAGCCTTATAAAAGTCATTTATGTGGGAAAGACTCACACTGGAGAGAAACACTATGAATGTCATCTATGTGGGAAAGCCTTCACTCAATGTTCTGTTTTGAGAAGACATGAAAGAACTCACACTGGAAAGAAACCTTATAAAGATCATCTATGTGGGAAAGTCTTCCACTATAATTGTAGACTTAAACAACATTAGAGGACTCACACTGGAGAGAATCCCTATAAGTGTCAATTATGTGGAAAAACCTTCACTCAATATTCTGTAGTGAGACACCATGAGAGAAATCACACAGGAGAGAAACCCTATGAATGTCATCTATGTGGGAAAGCTTTCACTTATTGTTCTGTCCTGAGACAACACGAAAGAGCTCACACTGGAGAGAAACCCCATGAATGCCATGTATAGGTAAGTTTTCAGTCAATATCCTGACCTTAGGTTAGATGAGAGAACTCATAATAGAAATGTTTTGAATATGGAAGAGATTCCAGCCCTTGTGTTAACCTTTCACATACTAGAAATGTCAAACATTGAATAAGCACATTGTAATTAATCTGTAGAACATTTTGTCATCCTGACTACATCAATGTAAGCCAATTCATATAGGAGAGAATTGATATGTTACCTATATAGCAAAGCCTTTAGTAGATAGTCTGATGTTTTACAGCAGGAGAGAACTCAAGATAAATGCAATGAAAATGGAAGAATCTTCATCCACTGTTTCCAAATGATAGACAAACCTTAACCAGAGAATGAAGCCCCTGGAGGAAGTGCCAGATAATTCATGCTGGAGATGTTATTCAGGAAAAACCACACAAAGTCATTTATTCATACAGCAGCACTTGTAGGGAAAGTGAGAAGTCACACTGTATTCAATTCTTATCAGTTTCATGAATGAAGTCATGTATTAGTGATCACTTATTTCTTAGCATTAATATCTTATGTTGAGAAAACAATAGCCGTAAAGTCAATTAAGGAAAATCTCAGCTGGATTTCACCTCAGAAAATTCATAGTGCAAAATGAAATACTTTATATAGACCTTTTAGCACAGAATTTAGCAAAGAGTCTAGAATTTTGAAGACTTACTATTGAAGTTTTGTATAACAATTTAGAATAATGAAATAACCTGGCTATACTGAATAATGAATTCTTTTAGAAGCAATATGAAGTGAAATTAATTCAATGGATTAGTACTTACATATATGTAAGCAACAAATATTGTTGTTGACAATCTAATATGTTGGCTGAATTTTAGTTTTATTTTTAGTGCAGTTCTACACACAGATTTGAATCAATGAGAAAATAATTTTGAATGTTAACTCAAACACTTAGAACACAAAATTATGATTCTTAATTATTTTCTTAGTATTATAATATATGTTCATGACAAGGATGAAAACATTCATGGAAAAATAAACACACATTAGAAATAGTCTTATGGTTCATAAATACTCTTAAAATACAATTTAATCTTGCTATCAAAAATTTAGAAAGGAATTAAAAAGGAAACTATTTAAATAAAATAAAGCACATCAGTCATGGAGAACTGTGGTTCCATTGCCTAGAGAATTAACCAGAATCCAGAATCTGTTATTCTGTCATCTCATACATTTAGTATTTTATTGCAAAGAGAGACTTTTGCCAACAAGAACATGGAAATCACACCAAAGAAGGACATGAAATCACATTGAAGGCATAGGGAGTGTTCAGTGTTCAGAATGCCAGTATTCAGAGTGTACACTTTTCAGAGTGTAACATTTTCAGTAGTAAGGGACCTGCCTCACCTCCAGATTGGAAACAGGGGGATTTTCCCATAATACCACTGCAGCTCAAACCACAAACCACTCTTGGCGAGCGCATACCAGTGGGAGCATAGAAAGAGAAATTGAGAATATTGAGAATGGGATTTTGCATTTGTAACCTAAACAGTGAAATCCTTGATTCTCTGCTTCCTCAAAGCTTAATATTTCCCAACATACATTCCACCACCTTTCTTTCTTTACAATGGAGTCTTCAGTGCAAAATAACTTTGGATGGGGTCACCATCCAATAAGTTCTTCCTCATGACCTTTATGTAGTTGCTATTTGTTTTCTGTTCCAGTGTCCTCTCACCCCTCTGCTGGGAAGTGGGAGTATGCTTATTGTGGGGTCACTTTGTGTTGTAAATCAGGAACCTAGATCTGATTGGAGTCCAGTCAGAGATCTAAACATTTTCCAGAGGTGTTTCTCCACATTTACAATAGTGGTTCCAGCTGCCACATTATGCATAAGAATTGCTTTCATATATCCAGAGTATGTGTCTATAATTGTTTTTGTTTATGACAAAATTCATCTCCCTTGTGTTTTGCAGTTTCCTTCATGAACAAAGCCATACCATATGTAGGAATGACTTTTGTCATCCACTTTATTGCTTTCTCCAAAGAGGCCTGGAATTTTCACCACTTATGCACTTGTATCTAAGAGACCCATGATGGTTTTCATCCCACCTTTCCCCATCCATCCTAATAGGGACATAGGGCTTCTGATCCCTGGCAGAGACCCACGACTTGGCTCCATTCTTAAGCATTATTTTTTATCAAGTAAGATGAGGGTACAGGTATTGGGGAGTATCCTTCCTATCTGATTCATCATGCTCACCACCAGAATTGTCTTCCTCACCATCCTGGACCATGCACAAGGAGGCCTTAGCAATCCATCTTTATCCTGGTCTGCCTCTGGTGCTTTTTGGTCAGCTCTGCAGAGTTGCAAGCCTTTCCAGGTATGTGAGTCCTCTTCCTCCTGCTCTATTATGGAGAGTAACAGGACCCTACTTTCTTACTTAGAGGGACCACCTTCTGTCCCATAATGTTGGCAGTTTTTCTGTAGGGATCCAATCCAACTCTGCTTTCTCTATCCCTTGCTTTTTTTAACCAAAACCACATTGTTCTGTGGTTGGGTCAGCCCTGTCCCCTCCTTTGTCTCTCCTTGGTAGTTCTTTGTGCCTCTTTTCTGGCTTTTCTGGCACTGCTTCCCGTTGCTGTGCTTCTGTCTTTGAGGGCCACCTCAATGAAAATGACTGATGCTTTGCTGCTAATTCCATCCCAAAACATACATTGCAGTGGATCTTTTCTACCACTTCACACACTAATGTCCCTGAGGATAATAGAAAGGATAAAGGAGTTGTACCCTGGGCAGACACTCATTTCATTAATGCTTTCAATGCTGTCCAAGACAGGACTGTCTCATCAACATCCTGAAAAGGAAAGGGATGATGAAACCATGTGTCTTTACTTGAAGGGCAGTTATGACTTCATGAACAGTCTTCCAGGGGATTTACATTTTGAGACTTTGCCCACAGTTGGGCATATCACTCTCATGCTCTTAGCTGTAGAGACTAAGGGTGGCATGTGTATGTCTCCACCCCTATCCTATTGATTGACCTGCTCCATGCAGGCAAAAAAATATATTGCAGCCGGGCATCAGTGGTTAGCTTCCCCAGGAGATATCTGAGTCTGAACAGATGTACTAAACAAGCCACAATGAAACTCCCCTGTCTTTTGCCCATATCTCTTTTAACTAATGTATTTAACCTTCAGGAAAATATTTTGATGGTACCATTGTAAGCAATGCTGAGATGGTTCTGTGTTGAGTGAGTCTAACTAAGTTTGTACCTGAAAACAGCCTTCATTCAGTGGAACTTCCTACCCAGGGTCCCAAATTCCCCTTGGGAGAATTTGAAACCATTAAAGCACTGTATGGGTCAGCAGGTATCATGGAAATGTGAAGGTGTCCAGCAGCCTGCATATAATTTCCCTACTCTTCCTATGATCCACATCCTGACTCTCTGCTTCAGCCCACCACACATTATGTCACTGTTCACATGGATATTGCTTACATCCTACTTGCACTGATGCAGCCAGCACCTCAGTGAGTTACCCCACAGGGAACTGGTATCACCCTACAATGAGTGAACTGATGAATCCTTACACATCCTCCATGCCATGGAGAGCTTTGTTGGCATACAATATATTGGGGCAAGACACCAATTGCCCCGTATAAGGAAGAAGTCTCACCACATGGAGGAGAGAAAAAAGTTCATGTAGATGTCAGGGTAATCAAGGAAACACATGTCTTTCATAGGCACTAGATGGAACAATATTAACTCAGAAAGAGAAGAGACAAAGGAAGTTCAACTTCACCAGTGGGATTTGCTCTCCCATGACCAATGGGCCTTACTCCACACCTGATGCAGAGTAGTTGTCATATACATCCCTCTCGTGTAGCGTAGGTGATGGACTTGGCTCCCTCCCCATCAAGAATGGATGTAACATCAGAGTTGGGCCAGCTGCTATAATATAATGCACATACTTAGCCAAGCAGTTTCCAGTGACTGTTACACAATGCTCTGGGAAAATGGGGAAGGAATGTTCCAACAGGCCACCTTTTTCTCCAAGCACCCCTGAGAAAGAATTGAGCCCGTATTTATTATCTCATTGCAGGAGCCAGACTAACATACCCGCTCCTAAGCACAGGATTATTTTTGGGTCACAAGGAAAGGGGACAGGCCTCACTAACAGGGTCTCTTTCCACATTATTTTTTACTTTCCATATAATCTGAATGGTAACATGTTCATTCTATTTCACTTGATTGATGTTTTTTATTTGGATTAGAGGTATAAAATGAGAATTTGTGAGAAGAAAATTCTCTTAAAGACATGTAAATTATAACTATTCCTTCAGGCTGATATTTATTTCTACAACCTTCTTTGACTGAAGTTTAAATGAATTATTATTTAGCCACTATAATAAATTGGGTTAGACTTGCAAGACCATGTAAACTTCCATATTTTAAAGCTGGTTCTGGTTGATAGCAGAATTCAGTTCCTTGTGAATGGTGGACTGACACATCCATTTCTTTGCTGAATGTTAACACACACATTTGAAAATTGTTTTCCCATTGTAATGAAATGGAATTTTATGGGGCAATATCCTAAGAATGTCAATATCATATCCCCATCCAACTTTGTAGAACACTAAAAACCCTGATAAACAATATTATTGTATTTTCTTTTCAAGCACAAACAATCCTTTAGGAAACATGAAGATTCATAAGATTCGTAAATATTCTATCAAATAAAACATATATGAATGAATAGTCTATCCAATTAATCACCAAATATAAAATATCTCCTTATTTTCTAATTTTGCCAATTTTATACTTAATCATTCACAAGTTTCTCCCTGTTCACTGAGGAATTAAAGAGTGTAATGAAAGAGAATCCTTATATGCTGAAATGCATATTGCATATTTTGTATTGACAGTTTAGTTTATGCAATTATTCTAATTAATATAGAAAATAGTTGGTTTGTATTTTAAGGACACCATAAAATCATCCTAAATATCCTCCAATTTATCTTGCATGGATATCCTATGGGATGCCTTTCCATTTTGCTGTGTTCTCCATCTCAAACTAATCCTAAAACATCCCCTGATGGAATTTATATTATATGAAAACTAATAAAATAACATGTATTTACACAAAATAGAAGGAAAATAAGAGTCATAGAACAAGATTTAATTGTCCACAAGGCAATGAGAAGACTGGATACCACAGTGCTCAGAAAGGAGTACTGAGAATCAGAATTTTGTTGGAGGGCAATTTGCATAGATCTGTGTTGTGCTTTGTCCTGGACCCCACTTGTTAACTCTGGAATATTGTATATCAAGAGCTCCTACAGATAAATCAGTACTTGGTGCTGTGTCCAGGAGTCAAGTCTCATCCTCAGTCTTATCACAGGGAGCATAAGGTCAGACCCAGCTAACATGGGGAAGTCCAATTAGGTGCAGACATAGCAGAAACAAATCTACATAATGTAAGCTGAAATTACAACAACTGGTCATGATTGTATGAATTTACATTAGTAATCTCCTAAGCATTAAAAATTTAAGGTGATCCATGAAGAAATTCAGCCACCTGACTAGGCAAAATGGCACACTACAATTCACAATATGTCTTTCACTGTTGGGGACCTTTCTCTGGGCTTCAATTTTCCCACAAACAACAGCTGTGATATTTCTCTTTAAGAATTAATTCACTAGGAGGAAAATTTGAATTTTTAATCCATATTTTATATTAATCTTCTAGATAGCATAGAGAACATTGGCCACATGGCAAAAAAATAGAATCTGGGCGATTTCTTCTCTTTGCTGTAGGTAACACTAATTTTCTCATAATCCTGTGAATGAGTGGTGGGTGCTCTAATAAGGAGTTCTACTGAGTAGTAAAAAGAAGAGACCCATCACTTTCTCTGCTGGCAACACTAGATCAGCACTGAAGCTAGTTTTTGTGTCATTCACACCCTTGAATACCTTCAACTTTAGAAAGCACCAAGTCTCATCTAAGTTATAGAGGAAATTTTCAGAGATGGTTTGAGTTTCTTCTTTGTCATTTGGGATATTTTTTCTGCATGTAACTGCTGTGGGCAGTATTGAAGCATACCGGTAGGTAGAAAAAACCTCGTTCCCATTGTCATGAGGTTATAAGTCTAGATAACAGGGTTGTTAGCAGATATTCAATGATAAATATACTTTACCACATGGATGCAGGGTGCCCTCTCAGAATACATGGGTTTTCTTTGTGTCATGGACCTTTCATAATCAGCAATAGTGTTCATGGTATTGGGAGTTGATGAAACAGTTAGTTCTTCAGGGTGCTCCTGTCCCCTCAGTCACCCAAAGACTCCACTATGATGATCAGGGTAGAGGAGATTGAACAATTCTGAATTGGAGGATCATATCATAGATGTTACTTAGTTGGCTTGGACTTTTTGCTGTTCAATAAGCCACATTTTGCAGATTATTAAAATCATGATGATATGCAGCAGTAACACTAAGGGTAGTTTCTACTTCCCACCTGGAAGACCACAGCTAGAGATCTCCACAATAAATGCACTGAAACCTTGAAGAAATGAACCCATTGTAAAGTTCATAGTGATAGACACTGAAAGATACTGTTCCATTGGTATTCCATGAGCAATAGTTATTTTGAGAAGATATGTGACATTATGAAATTGTTTTCCTTTAAAACTCTTCCATGTTTCTGTTAATTTGAGCAATTCAAATTCTGTTAAAAACACTGAAATTCTGTTACAAAGTGCTTTACTTACTTTTGGAACTCTCATATGAATTGGTAGTGTTGCATTAGGCAATCCCTCTGCAAATATTTTGGATGTTTATATTAATGATAAACATAGTAATGGCTTGTGACTCCTTGGTCATGTCCATCAGAAATTCTTCCATATGGTCTCCAACTGCATGGATAATATGCATAACAGTGCTATTTATAATTGCTAAAACCTATACTATTCACATATGCCTGTTAACAGCAGAAAGGATATAGAAGAGGCATGTTCTTTCATAATGTGAATGTATAGTCCACATTCTGGATTGCACAGACATCATGTGAAATAATGATAGCCAAAAGCAAAAGAGCATATATTTTGCAAATTCATTATTTAGTCAACATAATGAATCTGTGCTCACAAAGTTATGGGAAGGGTTATTTTTAGGTTATAAAGTAAATGGCAGCACAGGGTAGCTTGGGAGGTGTTTTTAATGTTTCCTAATCAGGGTGAAAGTTGCAGTGACTTCAGTTTCCAAAATGTTATCAAGAAACTTCGTGTAGTATGGATTTCAATATTTTTTAAAAAGAGGAAACAAATTTCAAAGTGCTTTAAACAAATCAATAGAAACGGATGTTTTCACACAGGATTGAAGAGTCTCTGAATATTAACCAAAACCACTTATCTTTCACTGTGATACCAAGATTGATACAGCTCCAAGAAGCCCCACAGAACTGCCATTGCACCTCAGAACTCATATTTAGTTGAATAAGTGGCCAAGATCATAAAAAAGCATTATTGGAAAGGACTCACTCTTGATTGTTTCCCCAGCACAGGTCCCTAGAGGTGTGTTTTTTTGGCTGTTTCTTCTTCCATTTGGGTCAGGGTTGTTGGTGTTGAACACAAAACCACTCTGCTTACAGGAACTTTTAAGAAGGGAAGTGATAACTGTGTGCCAAAATCATTATCAAATCATTTTAATAATTAAAGATTTTTAGTTTTAGATGTGTACTGTAATTGTGGTTTGCTAGAGCATACTCTTAATTTATGCCCATCTGAACCATTAATTGGGAATTCCAATCAAATCTTTCAGTAAGTTCCCTATTAAATAACATACTCTAAGAAACTGGAGATTCCAACACATTGTTTTGGGGTGGTGGGCACATACTTTTTTTCATCCTCATATTTCTATTTTCCACAATTTGCTCAGGTTTCTGATCCTCTCTCCATTTCCTCTTGGCAATACCATCATTTCTTTAAAGCAGAAATGAATTTCCTAAAACTGTAATGTCTCCACATGAGAATTTACTTGATGACTCAATCATTTATCATGATATCCACTTTACCAATAAGGGAAATTTGGGGAACAGGTGATTGTGTACATGGATTAAACAAATGAATTTGGTAGAGCAAAAATACATATCAAGAAATAGTGAAGTCAATTTCTGAACTACTTTGATTTGCTTAACCCTGGATTTTTTCTTGCTGAATTTTTTTTCTTTTTTCCTTCTTTAAAAAAAATTTTATTAGACAAGTTTTGAGCTTAGAAAATAATAATGCAAAATGTGCAGAATTCCTATCACCTCTCCAACAGCACCTTACATTGATGTAGAATATTTGCTACAGATTATGAAAGAACATAATCAGATAATTAACACTAATTATGGTCCTTAGGGTACATTTGATATATATTTTCATACACCCCATATTATCAACACTATGTATTATTATTGTTCATTTGTTATATTTCATGAGAGAACCCTCTCATATTTGTACTGTTAACCACAGTCCGTCTTCCACCACATGGTTCACTGGGTTATACAACCCCATGCCTTATACATTCTATCCAAAGTATACACTCAATGGCTCTCATTTTCATCACAGAGTTGTGCAGTTATTGCCCAAGTAAACATTTGAATGTTTTCCTTAGTCAAGAATGAAAACTCCATAACCCCTAATATAGACTCTTAGTGTTGATATAGTACCTTCTTTGACACTGATGAAAGACTATCACAATATTGCTGTTAACTACAGTCCAAAAGTTAGATTGATTTTTTCCCCATGCATCACTATATTCTTACCACTGTGTAATCATGACATACCTTTGTTCTAGTTCATAAATGAACATTCTTTTATTTATATTATTAACCACAATCGTCATCCAACTCTGGGTTTACTAGTTATTCAGTCCCTAGATTATTCTCTAGATTTCATTCAATTGAAATTTTCATCCCTAGACTATCCCTTTTGGCCACAATCCCATTTATAAAACAGCTGTATTAGTTACACTCATTAAAATCTGACACGATGAACACTACCCATTTTCACACTTTTACATTCAAGCTAATTGAAAATTCTCTATATATTAAGCATTGGTACCCCTTCTCAGTCCTCATCCTATCTACTAGTATCCTATAGTCTAAGTTTTAAGTCCATGTGTTTATTCTTCATATTTAGTTCATATTGGTGAAACCATATAATATTTGTCCTTTTGTATCTGGTTTATTTCACTTAGCATAAAATCCTCAAGGTTCATCCATATTATCATGTTTCCCAATTTCATTTCTTCCTAGAGCTGCTAATATTCCATCATATGTATATACCACATTGTATTTATCCATTTGTTAGCTGATGGACACTTGTGTTATTTCCATCTTTTGGCAATTGTGAATAACACCACTATGAATACCAGCATGCAATTATGTGTTTGTGTCACAGTTTTCCTTTCTTTTGGATATATTCCTAGTAGAGGAATTGCTGGATCATATGGCAGCTCTACATTTAGCTTCCTGAGGATCCACCAAACTGTTTCCACAGAGCCTGCACCTTCAACATTCCCACCAACAGTGAAGGAGTACTCCTATTTCTCCAAATCCCTTCCAGCCTTTACTGTTTTCTGTTTGTTTTTTTTTAGTAATAGCTCTTCTATGAGATCTGAGATTGAAGTTTTGACTTGCATTTCCTTTAAAGTTATCGATAGTGAATACTTTTTCTTATCCATTTTGGCCATTTCTATTTGGAAAAAATGTCCACACAAGTCTTTTGCCCATTCTTTAATTGGATTGCTTGCTCCTTATCATTGAGTTATATCACCTCTTTATATATCATGGAAATCAAACTCTTATCAGATATATGTTTCCCAAAAAAATTTTCCATTTTGAGTGGCATGGCATTTCACATTCTTTATCTTTCTCTCTCCCTCTTTTTTTTTTTT
>JAQZBX010110934.1:0-10329 GCA_029593785.1 Cabassous unicinctus
CTCTATCTTGCATAGGTTTTATTGTTTATCAGCTTTGTGTAAAGGCTTTTCTTTAACACTTGGATCATCTCATTCTAGAACTTTAAAATAGACCTTGTTTAACTGATCAGATTTTTTCAGCTCTTCTTCATTTCATTCTTCCCCTGGATATGTGCTCCAATTTTTAAGATTGCACTCTTTGGGCAATTGTTACACCCCCCTAGGAGAAATCAACTTTTCCTCTGTTTCCTCTCCAGGAATGTGTATCTCTTCTGTTTGTCTTTCTTTTGTCCCTATATTTTTTTAAACACTCTTTTTGGTATTTCTTCCTGCTTTTACTTGGAGGGCAGTTTCTGGGAAGAGGTTCATGCTGGAAAGGACTTTCCCAAGTCAGTATTTTCCAGTCAAATCAGGACCAGGTACCCATGAAGTGGGCATAAACCATTTCCAAGTTCCCAGGGAAAGGGAACATTAATGTTGAATGTCCCTTTGACAGCTCCATGAATCTTTGCTTTCCTGTCCTGCTTTGCAGATGGTGCTCTTCAGCAATCTATTCCCCGCAGCCCTAAGGAGACAGTGTGTCTTTAAATTTCTACCATCTGTTACTCTGACCAAGGCATCATTGAAACAGTGACTGCCAATTCCTCTTGTCCAAGGCAGGTTGAACAGTAGATCCATACTGGGATCAAGTAATCTGAATTCTCCAATCATAAGCTCCAATCAGTGTTCTGCAGTAGGTGCCCTTCCCCTTTCTTGGGGAAGATTTACCCCACAGCAAATTGTTCCCTGCAACCCTAAGAAGCCACTGTGTTTTTAAAATCACCACAGCTCTACCCCTATAGGTTTGGGGTTGAAACAGTGCCTGCCACTTACTTTGAGTGTGGTGGGTTGAAACAGTAGCTGAGAGCCAGGACCCAGTGATTGGAATTCACTAGTTAAAAGCTGTGATAAGTATTCAATCATAACCACCCTGTTCTTGGGGAACAGGATATTTACATCCTTTTCTGACAGCTGCTGAAATTCAGGGACTGGGCCCCAAGGCTGCCTGCAACAAGAAGGGGGATGGGTGCTGGCAGACACTGCACAAAGTTACTCACAGTTTTTTACTGAGATTTTTCAGCATCTTTCTCCCATTCTTCCCTAGATGCTGTACAGTGTTCTTCTGGCCTCCAGAGCACCAGAACAGTTATTTCAGACAGTTCTTTCCTGTTTACTATCTGCTATGGAGAAAGAACTGATTCCTGGAGCTCCCTACAACACTTTCTTCCCCAAAAGTTTCTCTCTTCATTACAATTACACAAAAGTTTTTCTCTCTGTAAATAATAATTCCCCTTTTATTCCTGATATTACTAATGTGTTTTCACTTTATTTTATGCTGAGTAAATCTAAGTAGGAGCTAATCAATCTCGTTGATATTTCTAAAGAAAATATTTCCCTTTTGTCACTTTACCATTTTATTTGTTTTTTTCTTGGCATTGATTTATACAGCTTACTTTAATATTTTATTACAAGAGGGTCACATTTCCTTTCTTTTTTGATTCTTGAGGTGGAATTGTAGAACATTGTTTTTAGAACTTGTCATTTTCTAGTTTAAACACAGAAAGTAATAAATTTCTCTCTATGCACTACTTTATTTTTATTCCTCCAACTTAGTACATTGGCTCTCACTCAATTCAAAATATTTTTATTTTCTTGTGATTTCTTTGTTACTAATAGACTGTTTAAATTTATTATGTAATGCATCCAAATATTTGGTTGTTGTTGTTATTTAATTTTTATTATTTCTTTTTCATATATATTTTAAAAGATGCTTAGATTACAATAGATGTTACACAAAAATTGCAGGGATTCCCGTGATCTCCACCTCCCCTACCTCCCATAACATCTCACATAAACCTCTTTCATTAGTGTGCCACATCACCTGCAATGGATATACACATTCTGGGGCTTTGCCACTAAGCATACACCACAGTTCACATCATAGGCCACACTCTCTCCCACACAGTTCTGCATGGTATATGCTGCTCTAAAATGGCCTATATCTGTCACCACAACGTCACTCAATACAACCCCCAAGTCCTTAAAAAGCCCCTGTATTACAACTGCCATTCCCCTCCCTGCCCCGAAAGCGTCTAGTGACCACTGGCTTCACCTCACTGTTATAATTTCTTCGATTGCTTGAATCCCAATATGTTTACAACAGGATACCATTGAGTCCACTCTAGTCCATACCTCTTCCCCCAATCCTGAGGAGACTGGAATGGTGATGTCCATTCCAACTCCCAGTGAGAGTGGGCTTATATCCCATGGATGGTGGATGGGATTATCCTGCCTTCAGCTGCAGGCTCTCTCCATTCCCTGGGATGGCCATTGTCCATCATCGTCGTCTCCTCACCAAGTGACTTGGGTGAGTCCATTGAGCTGTAGAGTAGGAGTTGCAGCTCCACTGAGATTTCCAGGCACAGTTCGCACATAGGCAGGCCAGAGGCTCCAGTCTCTGGAAGCACACCTACAAACTCCAGCCTCACATATAGGTTTGAATAGAAAGGACTGATGGACCATGTGCAGGGAGGACTTATTTGAGTCCAACGCTGTCACTCTCAGGAGCACAGATTCCAAAGTAGAGCCCACTAATAAGGCGTCAATCTCTGGGACTATCTCCCCTTATATAGGGCCTGGGGGTCTCCAGAGCCTTTCAGGAGTCCCTCTGTGTGAGGTGATATCCACTTTGGTGTTCTATGAGATCCTACTGACATGTGCAAAGTGTTACCTCTGGGATGACTTCCCGGCTCTCTTTGAAGTCTGTTAGCCACATGAACTCTTTTGTCTTTACCTTTTCCCCCTTTTTTCAAGGTTTTTTTTTTCCCAGTCATGTTTCTAGTTGGCACTTGGTATTAGTCCCTCATTGCCAGGGAGGCTCATCCCCAGGAGTCATGTCCCACATTGGGGGGAAGGTAATGCATTCATATGCTGAGTTTGGCTTAGAGAGGCCACATTTGAGCAACAAGGAGGCTCTCAGGTGTCAACCATTAGGCACCCCATAAAAGTAGGCCAAGTTTCAATTACAAGAGCATAGACTCATAAGGCTAGTCATCAATAACAAGAACCCAACAGTGGCCATACTCTTTTGCCAGACACTGACCCTACACTCGGGGGACTGTTGCTGCTCCCTTGAAGAATGTGGCAGAGCTCTCCCAGATGGAAATTCAGTATTCCCTCATTTATTGAGGGATTGTCTATCCACTGTGACCATGCCCCATCCCTCGATCATTTAAACAATTTTATATAATTTTCATGTATATTCAGATGAACTTACTCCCATGAATCCTCCGTTCCAGACAGCCCCTTCCAATGATCCTCTGCAGCCTTCATTGTAACCCTTCTGTGACCTAAACCTTCCTTGAAGATGAAGCCCATATAATAACCAAATACAATTAATAGGAAAATGAAATAATAGTGATAAGCTTAAATTCAAGAGATAAGATACAAGGAAATTCAGAAAAAAAGAATTAAAATTAAAATATAATTAATGGAGTGGGACATTCAAAAAAAGAAAATTGGAAAAAACAAAAGAAAAACAAATTTTTAACTATTATTATTATTTTTTCTCCTTTTATCACTGCATTATTGGATGTCCAGTGTGTACCGTGACACCTTCCCCCTCTCATTCCCCAGTGTCTCCAAAATTTTCATTTAGTTTTCAAAGTAGTTTTAGGTCACAGCAAAGTCACACACGGAATACTAGAGATTCTCATATACCCAAACTCCCTCCCCCTTCCTCACCCCATATTAAAATACATACATACATATATATAGATATAGATATAGATATAGATATAGATATAGGTATAGGTATAGATATAGATATATAGATATAGATATTGTGCATGGTAGCATTGTTATAACTGTTATACAGATAGTGAAATATAGTACTTCTAAGATAATGTTAAATAGGAGTGGTGATAGTGGGCATCCTTGTCTTGTTCCCGATCTCAGAGGGAAGGTTTTTAGGATTTCACCATTTAAAATGATGTTAGCTTTGGGTTTTTCATATATACGCTCTATCATATTCAGAAAGTTTCCTTCTATTCCTATCTTTTGTAGTGTTTTTATCAGGAAAGTGTGCTGCATTTTGTCGAATGCTTTTTCTGCATCTATAGAGATGATCATGTGATTTTTTTTCCCAATCTGTTTATGTGGTGTATTACATTAATTTATTTTCTTATATTGAACCATCCTTGCATACCTGGTATGAAACCCACTTGGTCGTGGTGTATAATCCTTTTGATATGTTGTTGAATGCGATTATCAAGTATTTTGTTGAGGATTCAAATATCTAGGTTCATTAGAGAAATTGGTCTGTAATTTTTCTTTCTTGTATCTTTGTTTGGTTTTGGTATTAGGGTAATGTTGGCATCGTAGAATAAGTTAGGCAATATTCCTTCTACTTCTATTTTTTGGAAGAGCTTAAGCAGAATTGGTGTTAGCTCTTTCTGGAATGTTTGGTAGAATTCAGCTGTGAAGCCATCTGGTTCTGGGCTCTTCTTAGTTGGGAGGTTTTTGATGACTGAGTCTATCTCTTTACTTGTAATTGGACTCTTGAGTTCATCAATTTCTTCTTTCATCAATGTAGGCTGTTTGTGAGTTTCTAGTAACTTGTCTATTTCCTCTAAATTATCATTCTTGTTGGCATATAATTTTTCAAAGTATCCTCTTATGACACTCTTCTGTAGGGTCAGTAGTGATATCCCCTTTCTCATTCCTTATTTTTTGTATTTGCATCTGTTCTCCTTTTTCCTTGTTAGTCTGGCTAAGGGTTTGTCAATTTTATTGATCTTTTCAAAGAACCAGCTTTTGTTTTGTTTATTTTTTTAGTGCTTTCTTATTCTACATTTTATTTAGTTCTGCTCTAATCTTTGTTATTTCCTTCTTTCTACCTCTTTTAGGTTTAGTTTGTTGTTGTTTTTCAATTCCTCCAAGTGTGTAGTTAGGTCTTTAATTTTAGCTCTTTCTTCTTTTTTAATATTTGTATTTATGGCTATGAACTTTCCTCTCAGGACAGCTTTTGCTGCATCCCGTAGGTTTTTATATGTTGTGTTGTCATTTGATTAGTTTCAAGGTAGTTACTGATTTCTTTTGAGATTTCCTCCTTGACCCACTGTTTGTTTAAGATTGTGTTGTTTAACTTCCATATCTTTATGCCTAATCTGTTTCTCTGGCCCTCAGTGGTTTCCAGTTTCATTCCATTGTGGTCTGAGAAATTACTTTGCATAATCTCAATCTTTCTGAATTCATTGAGAGTTGTTCTGTGGCCTAGAATGTGGTCTATCTTATAGTATGATCCATGTGCACTTGAGCAGAATGTAAATCCTGCTGTATTTGGGTGTAGTGTTCTGTATATTTCCATTAAGTCCAGTTCTTCTAATGTATTGTTCAGAGTCTTTGTTTCTTTATTGATTCTCTATCTAGATGTTCTGTCTAATGATTATAATGGTGTATTAAAGTCCCCCGCTATAATTGTAGAAGAATTTACTTCTCCACTTAGTTTTTCAATGTTTGCCTTATGTATTTTGAAGCACTCCGATTTAGTGCATATTTCGTTCAAATTATTCTAAGTCTTTAAAATTGTCCTGATTTAAGTTATCAAAATTGGGCCAGGGACACACCAATGGGACAAATTTTTTTTCTTAAGAGTTAACATACATAGAGAACCAACAGAAGATTTTACCCATTCAGTTTCTAAACCAGCTAGGATATGGCACTCTTTGGCACATCTTTCCATGGAGATGTTTGAGTCTCTGTTTTCCTCCATTTTGATCTGGCCAGAGCCAATATTCAAAGCAGGCTTTCCTGGCCAAATTCACTGAAGAAAAATCTCTCTGACTTCTCTTCTTTTTTCCTTGTAAACAGCTGGCAGGGGGGAAGATGTCTGTTCCTCTCTCAGTCAGCTGCCATGAGCCAGGGGTTTTAACCCAGATTAATATCTTGAGGCTGGGAGAGGGGGCCTCTTCCAGGCCACCATTGGGTTTGATATCTTATGTTTGTTGCTTAAGGTTATTAGGTCTCTGTCCCTCACCCTCCTGGCCATTGTATAGTACTGTCCTGGTGTGCTGACCTCCAAAACAGGGTGCTCAGACAGCTTTTGGTAGGTTCTCCACTGTTTTTTGGGACAGTTGAGACCTCCCTGCTTATCTGCAGCCATCTTCTCACAATCCTCCTCTGATGTGTTTTTAATCTTATCCATGATGTCCTTCATTCTATAAGTTCTGTTAGTTTTCTTTGCAGGCTTCCAAATTGTTCTTTATGCTCACCAAGTATATTCTTAATATCCTTTACCTATTTAGTCATATTTTTTCAACTTCTTGAATTGATTGAGGATAATTTTTCTTTATCATTGATTAATTTTCTTAAATCCTGTGTCTCATGAGGAATTTTTGGTTTCATCATTTGTCTGGGCCAAATTTTCCTGTTTCTTAGCATGGCTAATAAAATTTTGCTGATGTCTAAGCATCTGAATATGTTGCTGAACTTACTCTGATGACCAAATTCTCTCCTAGTGGATGTGCACAATTCTCCCTGTCTGCAGATCCCCAAAGAAGCTCCCTTGGACAGTTTTGAACTTTCTCCGTTGTTTTTCTAAGATAATTCAGCCCTGCAAACCTTCTCTGATGCCGTGTTCCCAGAAGTCTCCCTTAAATAATTTCTCTATGATTAAGATCTCACTTGACTTGAATCACAATGATAGAATTATCAAGAAAAAATCAATTCCCATATTTCCACTTCCTGGGAATTTAATTACATTGTTTTTTGTTCTTTTCTTGTGCTATATGCATGGACTATATCTAAAGGCTTTTCTTTTCATTTACTTAGTTTACATGTTTCTCCTTAGGTCCCTGGAAAGGGAGCTTGGATAGCATTTCATTAGATTCTTAATTCTATGATATAGCAATTTGATCATTACAAAGATAAATAGCTATAAAAATGGGTGTTTCTGCACATGTAGTTTCAAATACATGTCTCTGAAACATCTCAAGTATCTTTCGTGAACATATCAGTGACTGAGGTGTGGTGGACTTTTCTGCTGCTTCTAATTTTTGCACATATTGATGCTTTTCCTTATTTGAAAAAACACCTTCTTAACTTGGCTGTACATAAAAATGACTTCCAAAATAATAATATTAATTGAATTACTAAACTATCTGTGAAAGAAGAAACTCAACCACATTCTCTTCTCCACGGTTTCTGATGAGAGTTTGGCAATTAATCTTACCTAGGTTCACTTGTATGTGATGTTTTGCTTTCCTCTTGATGCTTATTATGTGAAAGAATTTTCTCTTACTATGTGAGGCAAAAAGTGTAAGATTGTGTGTATTTTAGCTCATAATGATAAATTTTCTTACTTAAAACCACATGCCTAATAATGTATAAACTTTAGAATTCAAAATGGCACTTTAAAAAAAACATATCTATTTTATTGATATATTTTAATAAATCATATTTCCATCCAAAGTGTACAATAAATGGTATTTGATATAATCACATAGTTGTGCATTTTAAAGCTCAACTCTAAAATGAGTTGAACATGCTCTAAAAATTATTGAAGTTATAAAGCTAACACTTTTGAAAATGTAATAGGGTGGAAACAGGGAGGGAAAGAATTAGGAAAGAAGGAGGTGAGAAAGGCAAGAAGGCAGGAAGATAGGAAGGATGGAAGAAAAGAAGAAAGGAAAGAGGAAGGGAGGAAAGAAAGAAGGAAGGAAAGGAAGGAAATAGTCCTGAGCAAACTGCTTAGAAGTTTGGAGTCAGTTAAGAAGGCAGACAGAAGAAATATCAGTATTTGTTAATATTGTCCCATACATTGTTCTAAATAATTTTTTAAAAAGATTTATTTATTTATTTATTTATTCCCCCCTTGCTGCTTGTGTTTTTTACTGTGTCCATTCGCTGTGTGCCTCCTCTGTGTCTGCTTGTCTCCCCCTTGCTGTGAGGTCCTGCTGCATCAGCTCACCGCGCAGCGCGGGCCAGCCTGCTCTCACAAGGAAGCCCCAGGAAGCGAACCTGGGGCCTCCTGCATGGTAAACGGGGGCTCTATCGATTGAGCCACACCCGCTTCCTGCTGTGAGGTCTTGCTGCATCAGCCTACAGTGCCGCGCAGGCTGGCTGGCCTGCCCTCACAAGGAGACCCCCGGAAGCGAACCCGGGGCCTCCCATATGGTAAACGGGAGCCCCATCCATTGAGCCACACCTGCTTCCCCCTAAATAATTTTAATATGTAGATATTTTTTCCTTCCATGTTGGGATCAACATTCAATTTTATATGGTGTAAAGCAAATTAATAAAAATAAAATAGGTTAGATAAAGCCCTTAGCCCTTAAATGGCAGTGTGGTTACAAACAAAATCTGTTTTAACTGAAAGGTAATGCTCTATTAATGTTTCCTTTTTATTTACTTTGGCTAACACTTTATGCTTACCATGTAAATATTCCTTGAAAGTGTAAAATATTTACTCAATTCCTAGTTTATTAGTGGCAAACAAAAAGAATGATGAAAGTGAAGAAGTTTAAAATATTGACAAACTTTACAAAGATTTTGATTAGTTGATTAAATTATATGAAAAGAAGTTTTCTTTGTTCCCAAAAGCTAAGACTACTACACAGAAACATCAATCCTGTCTGTTACTCAGGCAAAGGTTTGCAAAGAGTAACCCATATGTCTGACAATCTATTGTGTTAACATCGTAATGACTTCTCTCATTTAGAAGTTCAGTTTATATCCTTAAAAATTTGGATGGAAAGAGTAAGCCCAATTGGTTTCAAAGTTATATCATTTCCATAGTTATACGTGGAATTAAATAATTTCTCAGAAAATTGTACTTTATTATCAATTAATTATGTCTATTTCCTTGACATATATCATGTTTTGAAAAGTATTTGAGAAAATTAAACCACAATTTTATAATGATAATCTTAGGTTTCGGTTTAGCAAATTCTTTATCCTAAGACATACAGTTAGTAAATACAAGAAATAAAATACCAGTACTGAATCTATATATTAAATACCATATTCTTTCCACTAAAGTGCAATTTTCATTTTGTTTAATCATGATTGATTAGGTAAAATATCTTTATTATTGAGCTCTATGAGTAAGTAACAATAAACATGGTAAAAATTCAATGTTTAAAGCAGTTTTAAATAGAAACATAACATTTAAAAATGAATAGCAAGCCTCCACCTACAAGTATAAAGTATTATGATAGTAACTATGTTTAGACCCTTATTAATAATAGAGACTTTAGTAATAAATATCATAAAGAGGATTACTTCATGACAAATTTGAGTGTTTATCATGACATAAATTGACATGTGCTTATACATTTGAGAAGATTTTAATAGTTAAGGAGTGATAAAGTATAAAATGGAATCAAAAGAAGAATTAACAGTATATACTTATCTGAAGATTTGGTTAATTCCCAGAGAATGTGATTTGTAACATGAATTATTTACAAAAATATGCTATCTGTATCACATGGGCTATTGTTCAATGTCATCCAAATTAATTAAAAGTGCAACAACTGATAAAGAATAAGTGTTATAGGATGTACGCTAACGAGCATTTAGTTTTTAGTTTTTGGCACTTTTTATTTTAGTGAAAAGATTCTCAGTTCTTTTGCATAATATTTTTAAATGCTGCAGGTATTATTATTTATTTTTGTGTGTCTTTATGTCATGATAGATATCTATGGATATCTTATGTTATATAATCTTGTGTTTATTTGATTTTGTGTGATTTCATCAACAGATGAATTATGCTAAATGTTTAAATACCATCACCACATCATTTTATAATATGAGATTTTAGGATATACAAATTATTACAAAACCATTTTTTTTCCCTGCATGTAGCTACAAAATGAGAAAAAAATTATATATGGAATGCAATTTGATTAATTTGAATAAATGGTTAGCTGACTTAAAAATCTTGATCACTAATTTAAGACTCTTTAAGAAGAGGTTTGAAACCATTTCTTGAAGGAATGACCATGTTAGGCTGAAGAATTTTGACCTTAGTAGTAAATGAGTGTCGGCTGCATATTTGGACAAAAGTTAGCCTTTCTTCCCAGATTGAGAAGAAGGTGCATGTTGATATGTGAGGCTATAGAAGACAGAGTATTTCAAAGAAGGGCATTTACCACTGGGACACAGGACATAATTTCATCAGCAGGGTAAAATAATGATAAGCATATTTCCCATATCCATATTTGGTTTTTCAAATTTGAGTGAATGGTCAAAATAATGTATGAGAGGATTAGGAGAAGATTATATCAGATTAGGCAGACAAGGATTAAGTGA
>JAQZBX010110935.1:0-10328 GCA_029593785.1 Cabassous unicinctus
CCCCGTCAGGCCCCCTCCCCCCTTTGCCTGGCTGACCCCCGCCGTCCCTCCTGGCCCTGGCCGGAACGGAACTCACAGAGGCGCTGTGGATCTTCATCTTGAACTTCTCAAAGTAGAGCCAGTCTCGCGCCTCCTCGGGGTCCAGGTCGTGGTAGTAGTCGCGGGCAGTGTAGCCAAAACTGTGAAAGGCGCCTTCCGGGGTCAGCAGCAGGCAGGTGGGCGTCTTCTGGTGGGCCACGCCCGGGTCCCCGCCCTCCCATTTCCTGCGGAGACACAGGGCGGTCAGCTCTGGGGCCAGCTGTGCCGCCTTGGGCCGGTCACGGCGCTTCCCTGGCCCTCAGGCCTCCCACCTATAGTGGGAGTGGTAGCAGGACCTGCCTCCTGGGGTCCCGTGGAGAGCATACACCCATGCGCTCCATGCCCACAGCATCCCCCCACTCGTGGGGCCAGGGGTGCCCCGGCCGTGCTCAGCTCCCACCCGGTCATGGGGGAGCCGTCTGACCGCGCCACACTGCACCCACAGCCGTGACAGCGGCAGCAAGCCATCATCCCTCTGCCCTGGCCTGGCCTCCGGGGGTGGCTCCAGGGGCCTCCTCCTGGCCGGCAGGTTTGCCCTCCTCCAGCATTGCAAGGCCAGGCTCTTCAAGTCCTTTTATGACCATTCCCACACGACCCATCTCAGCAGCAATACCCAGGACACAACACCTCTGTGGGCCCAAGAAGCCTGAACGAGCTCCTGCCCACAGGTGGCGTCCGGGCCTCCACCCAGAGCCCCCTGCCTTGTTGGCTGGCTTGGCCAATCCTTCCTTTCTTGCATGGCCCGACCCCTCCAGGCCGAGCCTGCCGCTGCAGCCTTTTGGCCAGGGAATCCAGGCAGGGGAGAACATGTGCAAGGCCCCGAGGTGTGACGGGGCAGGAGGAACTGGCTTTCCATCAGCTCCGGAGGACAGGGGAAGAGGCAGGGATGCTGAGTCAGCTAGTGAGGAGCAGTCAGTGAAGACGAGGGCTCAGATTTGCCTTTAGAAAGGTCCCCAGTAGCAACAGGTTGGAGGGGCGGGAGGATGGAAAAGGCAAACCAGGGAAGAGGGTACTGCAGCCATCCTGGAGAGAGGGTGGGGTATTCCAGAGACAGCAGGGAGACTCAGAAATGATGGGGCCTGGTGGCTGGTGGGGGGCGGGTAAGGGCTGGGAGGAGGCCAGGACCCCTCAGTTCCTCCTGTGACCGTCACATCCCCAGGACAGGGCCAGGTGTGTAGTGGTGCTCAGTGCGTGGGCTGAGGAGCATGCCAGCTGGGAAGCCCTGCAGCTCCTGGGGCCGTAAGTGCCCAGAGCCAATGCAGCCTCCAGGAGGTGGGGGAACAAGGAAGGGCAGGGCAGACCAGGCTCTCCCGGCTCAAGCCCCTTACATCTTTGGGGCAGTGACCCCTCTGCCCATCTGTCCATCCAGGCTCCCAGACCTGGGGAACCCCCGTCGCTCCCATCCCAGTCTGGGAGCTCTGCGTCACTGGCTGCAGTCCCACCTAAGATACGTGAAAGGATCAGGGCCTCAGGGTCCGTAGGAGAGTTTCAAATAAATGTGCTCAAACAAAGCCCAACAACCGCAGGATGGAATTTAAAAATTGCTCTTTCATAAAAACTGCATGACTTATGGACTCAGGAAACACCCTTTCTTTGCTTTTCATGTGAGATGCTGACTCAGGATCCACCTCTTGGGATCAAGCCAATAGAATCCCAGCACAAGTTACCAAAGAGGATAGCCATTGCAGCACTTTTTGTAATAGTGAAAAATTAGAGGGGAAAAAACCCTACAATTCTCAATAAGGGAATGGGTAAATTATGACACATCTGTAACTGTGGAATACTACACAACTCTTCAAGACAAGGTTGTTGCTCGGTATATATTGACATGAAATGCCTACAAATTGGTGTTGAAAGTTTAATATAAAGTAAGTTGTATGATATCCCATTTTTATTTTAAAAACCCATATATAAGCATATGTATCTCTCTATATATGTTTTTTATATATACATGTGTTTGTACAAGTCCAGAAAAATCTGTGTATTTTACTATATCTGTTATATCACAATAAAAATAAAAATATATCTCAAAATAATTAAAAACGAAGCCCAGCCTTTGCTGTAGAGGGTGGGGGCTGCTCCAGTTGAGATGGGAGCCCAGGCCGGGGGCCCATCCTCCACCCTGCCCCCAGCAGGAAGCCCAGAGCCAGGAGCACCCAGGACGAGAGCACCCCCCACTTCCCAGCCAGCTGCGCTCACCTCATCATGTGGATGGCCTCAGGGTCCCTGGCGAAGCTGAAGGCATAGCCACTGGATGTGGTGCCGAAGTCGATGGCCACCACCACGGAGAAGGGGGTCTGCTGGGGGGCTCGGGCCTCAGGCTTCTGCAGGCGCAGGACTGAGAGTCAGCGAGCAGCGGCAGGGCCGGGCTGGCGGCACTTGGGAGTGGCTCCCCTGCGGTGGTCCCAACCAGCCCTGGCCCGGCCCCTGCCCCCCGGCGCCAGGCTGAGCCCTGGAGACGCCTACTGCTCAGGAAGCCCCAAGGCCTCTCGGGTGCCCCGTGCAGTTTCTGGCTCAGGCCCCTGCTTTCCCGCTGCAGCCCTGCTGGGCCGCCTTCACCCCAGCACCACCACAGGCCCCTGGCAGCCTGCCTCCAGCCTGGGCCCACCTGGGAGCAGTTCTGCCCCTCGGGGACCCGTGTGTGCGCGCTTTCCCTGGGCCCTGCAGCCAGTGACACAAACCAGACTGGACGCTGTGGTAGAAAGGAGACCTGGGCACATGCCCCATGTCGCCCCTGCCTTCTGCCAGGCCAGCGGGGGGGGGGTCCCCAATGGGCCAGCAGGGCCATCCCGGCCCAGGAGCTTAGAGCAGTTATGTCCCAGGACCTCCAGCCAGCAGTCTGCACACTTTCTTAGCAGTGGGGCTTGTCTCCTCGGAATCTGGGCGAAGGTGGGCTGTGGCTCACCGGAGGGCCCCTGTGCCTGGGGACTCAGAAAAGCCACATGCTCCCGGGGGGCGTCCTGGGGCTCATCTGTTCAATAGAGCCGTTACCCCTATGGTCTGTCACCCAAGGCCAATCCTGCTGGGGGACATGGCTGCACCCCCCATTTCCCAGGCCCTGGCAGGGCTCTGCCGGGCCCCGGCCTTGCTGGGCTCACCGGGGACTGCGAGGGTGTGAGGGGGGCGATGCCGCAGCTTTCCTGGGTCCTTGGGGAGCCGGGCGGGGTGGGCATGGGGGACCGCTCTGGGCTGGAGGCTGCAGAGAAGAGAAGGCAGGGCATCCCACAATTGGGGCAGGGGGCTGGTCAGGCTCTGGGAGGGTCTCTGCCAGCCCCTGCTGGGTCCAGGCAAGGGGCTCCCTGCCAGGGAAGGGCACCAAAGGGGAGGGCAGGAAGGGCACGACCAAGGGGGGCGGGGGCTGGAGGCCTGGCTGGGACCCTGCAACTGCTTGATTCCTGGCTTCCTTCATAGACACCCGGGCAGCCCTCTCAGCAAAGCTTCTGGGGGAAGTGGGGGAACTTGGGGGGCCGTGCCTGGCCTGCTGTGGGGTTCCTGATGTGGGGGTGATGCCTCTGGTTGGAGGCAGCCCCTCCCTGGAGGCGACCCATGCTTCACGTGGGCTGGGGGCTCACAGGCTCAGAAACAGTGGGGGAGGGGAGCAAGACAGGGAAGCATTGTGGTGGGGGGACACTGAGTCCAGGGACGAAGGGCAGGTAAGCTTCTGGGGTGGGGTGGGGGAAGCTATAGCCCGAACTGGGTGGGAGGTGGGGCTGTGCCCCTCCCCCTTCAAGTCCAGGTTTATGGTTCCAGTCAGGGCTTGAGGGAGTCGGCCCCCTCCCCCACGAGCCACAGGCAGGCCCAGCCTGGGGAGGGTGGCAGCTCCCCCTACCCCAGCCCCAAGAGGGAGGCTGTCTACACACCAGGAGGTCTGGTGTGCCCCCTTAGACACAGCTCCGGCCAGCATTTGGGGACAGGAGGCCCCACGAGACCCTCCTGCAGGCCCAGGGCCGGGCTAGACCTGTGGTGGGAGGGAGCCGAGGCCGCCTGTAGGACCAAGCAGTGGGGGGGCCGGAGGGCCTGGCTGCACTTCCCCAGGTGTGGGCTGTGCTGGGGCCCCGAGGAGGGTGCACGGTGACATGCCTGGGTGGGCAGTGGGAGGCTGGCCAGGGAGGCCGAGGGGCGTCTGCTTCAGCCTAAGCTGGGCAAGGACCTGTGCTCTTTGCAGCTCCCAGCCACTCCCTGGCAGGGGGCAGGGGGGCTCTGGGAAGTGCCTGGCCAGGGCTGGGGCATGTCTGGAGAAGCCAGAGGGGCAGGGAAATGGCGGCGACACTCCGAGGGCTCCCTTCCCAAGGCAGCCTTCACAGCCTCGAGCCTGCACCAGCTCCAGCTCCAGGGGCTGAGTTGCTGCGCCGGAGCCTGGGAAGGGAGGCAGGAAGGAAGGGCCCGCCCGCCAGGTCTTTGTGAGTGGACTTCCTGAGGCGTGTCCCTCCTGCCTCCCGTCCACCCCTGCAGAGAACACAGAGCCTGCTCTGTCCACATAGACCTGCCTGCAGACGTCCACTCACCAGAGGTCCAGGGCGTGAAGACCTACCCAGACGGACCCTGTGCACACGCACAGAGTCCTGTGGACACAGACTATAGACACACACACACAAATGCACACATATACACACAGGAGGCCTGCGGACACAGACACACCCTTGCGCACATGCACACACATACACAATTTTGTGTAAGGCTGTAGGCACACTCACAAATGCACATACAAATCCTGCACACAGACCTTCCCTGCACACCCACACTCTCAAGAACCCCAGCTGGGGGACCCCATGTGGACAGCCCAGGAGTGGGCAGTGGGCCAGGTCAGGGTGGCAGGGCGTCTTACCAACGTACAGCCCCTGCAGGCCCATCTCGGGGACAGCCAGCATCCTTGCAGACCCGCGGCTGTGGGTGGGAACAGACAAGCAGAGCGGTATTTATTTGCTTCTTTGTTTCCTCACCGAATGCCTGTTTATTTTATTTACTTTTGGCTGGAGTCCTTTGAAGTAAAACCCAGACATCACGCTGTTTCACCTAGAAATTCTTCAATATGTATCTCCAACAGAAAACACTTTTTTTTTCTATTCACAGATTTACTTTAGGGTCTGGATAAAAATTCAAGCCAAATAGGCAAAGATATTCATGCAACAAAATGTGATATTGGAGAATGCCTACAAAGGCTTCAGGGAAAGTAAGTATGAGCCTTAGTTGTATATCCAAGTAAATTTCTCCTCAAATATCATACCCAGGAATGAATAAAGAGTATATTTTTGCATAGGTATAACCCATAAGTTAAATACCAATAATTTAATCAGCACATAGAGACTGTACCAGTAAGAGCAAGAAGGAAGTTCAATAAGACCTATTTCACCAAAGCCTCTGTTGTGTAGTCAATAGACACTATCTCAGGAAACAGAGACTGAATGTGTTACAAACAACACAGGTAAACAGTTAACCTTTAGGAAAATGAAAACCTGTTCAATGCTCCTAAATTACTTATCCATTCATTCATTCAGGCAAAAATATATATATAGAGAGAGAGACCAACTTCTCGCCAGTGCAGGAGCCGGGGCTCTCAGCATGGTTCAGGCTCTCCCTACAGATTTCTTAAGGAGGGCACAAAAAACACTTTTCAAAAAACCTCCCGGAGAGCAGATGTGGCTCAAGCAGTTGAGCACGTGCTTCCCACATGGTAGGTCCCAGGTTTGGTCCCCAGTGCCTCCTAAAAACAAAAAACAAGCAAACAAAAATGAAAAAAACAACTCAGTGGAGCTGACGTGGCTCAGTGGTTGAGCACTGGCTTCCCACATACGAGGCCCTGGGTTCAGTCCCCAGCCCCGGAACCTCAAAAAAAGAAAAAAAAAATCCCATCACCTCTATCATGTCTAACCAAATTGGCGGAATTCCTTAATACCATCTAATAGTCCCGCAGGCCCAGCTGGCCTCAAAAACGCCTTTCCCCCCAGCTGCTGTATTGGATGCAGGATCCTCCCCAATGTTTTCAGCAGCCCACTCTGCCAGGAGCTGGGGGGCGTCATGATGGGAGACACGCGGACCCGCCCAGGGGCCCACGGCCTGCTGGGGAGACTGACCAGGGATACTCCAGCGGATTTCAGCTAGGAAAGCACGCAGGGCACAGTGATGGGCTGGGCCAGGCACCCGGCTTCTTAGCTCAGCTGTAACGGAGGGCAGCAGCAAAGGACTACGTGGCACAGTGGGGGCAGAGGATTTGGGAAGTCCCTCTGGCCGCACACGGAGAACAGAGGGGCACGGTGGGCGCAGGGCGCCCCATCGGACCACTGCAGCCACCCAGGAGCTCAGCGTGTGGCGGCCACGTGCCTGAGACAGAAGTGGGAGCGGTTCCCAGCTGCGTAGGCATTCCATCGACAGGGAGGATGGCTGGGAAGGTGGGGGGTGAGGAAGAGGAGGCAAGGGCGAGACTGGCTCACACTCCGAGATGGATGGAGAATGTTGGACAGGGCAGCTGGGCAGGGGACAGGGTTTTGGGTGTGGTTTTGAAACTGCTGAGAGAACATACCAAGTAGCAGGATGAGCCATGATCTGGAGGTCGGGGAGAAATCCGAGTTGGAGATGAGCGATATTGTCATGGGACGGGTGGGGCGAGGGTCCAGCGAGGGAGGGAGGCGGCTGGAAGGAGGAAGGGAGGCTGGCCGAGGAGACTGAGGGCGCTGGTGGTTACATGCGGAGCAAGAGATGAGAAGGGTGTGGAGCTAGATGCTTCTGACAGGTCAACAGGCATTTTGACAGAATGGTGGAGACGGGCAGGAGGCAGGCGTGGGTGAGGAGAGAGCAGGACAGAGAGTCTGGAGGTAGCCTGGCCGGAGGAGGAGGGATGGGAGGGCAGCTACTGGAGGGAAATCAAGCTCAAGGGAGGGGAGGAAGGGTTTTTACTTTACTTTCTAAGAGCTTGTGTCCCTGAGGTTCTGGAGGCCAGCCTGGAGGCAGCTCCCCGCAGCATCAAAAGCTTTGCTACTCAAGGTGCTGGGCTCACCTGGGAGCGTGTTAGAATGCAGAGCCTCAGGCCCTGCCCCAGACCTGCGGAGTCGGCAAGATCCCCAGGTGACTGGGGTGCCGTGAAAGTTTGAGAAGGGCTGCTCAGCAGGAGTTCCAGATCACGGCTTCTGCTGTCCCCAGCGGTGGGCATGGCTGCTCCCAGAGCAGAGGTGGGGGCTGCCCAGAGCCCACTCTGATCAGGACGTTTTGCTAGCGGCGCAGGAGCACACCCAGAGTGGGCACTGGCATGCCCCTCCCCACACACCCTCGCACACACTGTCCACACAAACCCAGCCCCGTTGTGAACAGGCTCCCAGATTCCCCCCGCCACGGGTATGTGCCCCTGCACGTGCAGGCTCACTCTCCTGCGTGGAGATTTCCAGACACATCCAGTCCTGCTGCCATCGGAAGCGCGCAGAGGGTGCCAGGAACCAGAGTGGGAGGGACGGGGCTGGCAACTATATCGCAGGGTGGAGACGTGCTTCAGGAGCAGGGACTCTCTTCCCCAGCTGCACTGGGTGACATCGCGTCCGTGGCTTGAGCTTGGCCCCAGGTGGAGTATTTACACCACGGAAATCGGCAAACACTACAGTTCAGGTTTCTTCCCCCTTCCAGAGTGAACGGTAAAACGTTTACCAGCACACTCCTGGATCGAGGCCACCAGGGAAGAGCCGGCCGCCTTCCTTGCACATTGTTTCGACTGTTGTGTTGTTGTTTTTTTTTTGGGGGGTGTCAGGCTCTGTGCTGAGTGCTGAGGAAACACTCTGTTGAATGAATGAGCAGACTTTCTGGACCATGGCTATTGAACCTGGGGAGATAGTCCAGAACCTCAAGGAAAGGACTTGGGAGTTGTCACTCTAGGTTGGATTCCACGTCCAAGCCATGTGCCTAGAATCTCCCCAAACTTCCGAAGCTTGTCCAGGTACCTGGCATCTGAGGTGGTCTCAGGGATCTAGGGCCCGGCACGGCGCCTGGCTGGAGCGTCTGCTTTCTGTGCCTCAGTGCCCTTGCCTGTGAAGTGGGCCACACAGGGGCCTGTGAGGACCGACCGGCGCAGCCGGGACGTGGGTGATAGAGGCCGGGGCTGGACAGACATGAGCAGGGCTCCTTCCCTTTGTGATGTGCATTTTGAATTTCTCTTGCTAGCAGTTTTTGGTCTTTTGAGACTTTTACTCTAGTCATCCCGAGTTCTTTTGGACCAGGAGGTAGGTCTGACTCAATCTGGGTTAAAGGAGGATACGGCCAATTCCTTGAGCGGTGGTGATGGGAGTGGGGCATCACGCCCCACGTGCCCTCTGGTCACCCCACCACGCACACCCAGGAAGTACTCGAGAGAATGCTGACAGCGGGCCCAGGACAATGTCCCCTCCCAAAGCCAGGTCTGGGCAGAGTCCACGGCTGGAAATGGGGGAGGCAGATCTCTGTCCCAGAGGCCCACTTACTTCAGGACTGGTGATGCTTATGGGCTTGAGAAGAACTGGGTGGGGCCATTTGATTTACACAGAAAGTAACTCTACTTCCTGGCTACAAGCACATGTCAAACTCTGGCCTCCACCTGACCCCTATCCTGCCCATGGACAGGTCCCTACTTGACCCCTACCCTGCCCATGGACTGACCCCTACCATGCCTTTCGATGGACTCCTAACCCCAACCACCGACTGACCCTTACTTGGCCCATTGGCCCCACCCTGCCCATGGACTGACTCGTAACCTAACCTCGCCTTTGGAGTGACCCTTAACCCTTGGCTTCACCTTGACCAGTGGCCCCGATTTCCATCCAATAGGCGAGTCAGTCACAGGGGTCCAGGGTAGAGAATGGCCAAGTCACACCCCGACACCCCCATCCCAGAGTGACCCCAGCCTCACAAAGGCCTAGGACTTTTTGCCTGATGGAGTGAGTCCTCCGAGGAGCTCTCCTTGGGGTGGGGGCATTTGGGCTGGGCACAGAGAGCCCACCCAGATCTTTACAAGCCCCCACCCCAGGGCTTCCTTTCATGTGGGGCTCTCCTCCCACACCCCGCCCAAACGCCAGGGAGCAGGACAAGATGAGGCCACAGGGTTTCTCCCCAAGCCTCAGAATGGGCCCACCAGGGACAAGGGACAGGGCAGAAGCGGCTCCACAGGGCTGCCCCACCCTGTCTCTGGAGAGGGCCTCAAGGAGAGTGGGCCACCAGGCAGGAGGCTGGGGGTGGGGGGCGGGGGTGACAGCAATGGACTCCCGTGGCCCCTCCTGTCCTCAGTTTTTCTTTCCATACAACCCGTCCCACCCCCTTGGGTCCTCACCGGCCGGGAGCAGCCGGTTCACAAACATCCTCTGTCCCACCCAGCCCAGGCCCACCAGCCCCCAGTTACCTCCCTTACACTCTGCGCCTTGGGCTGGCTTCGCTCTTGCAGGGGGTCTACATTTTAGAGGTCCAGCCCTCCCAGTCTTCAACAGACAGGCTTGCTTACACAGGCCCACCGGCGGCGAGACCCCACCCACCCGGGCCCCCAAGCCGGCCCCAGAGATAGAAACCAGAGCTCTTGGCCAGGAGGCCAGCCCAGTGTGCAGGCGCAGGCCCCGGCCACTCCGCCAGCCACTCTCTGCTCTTTTCCCGACCGCGGGTCCGCGGGCCCCTCAGCCCCCCTCCCCCTCCACACTCAACCCCGGGGTCTCCCCTCGGCAAATCGGCCCCCTGGAGCGGCCGGCAGCCCCGAGCCAGCCCCCAGGCGCGCAGGGTCCCTCCTGCTTCCGACCCTCCGCGGAGCGCGCGTGGGGTCCCAGAGCGCGGATGGGGGCCCCGCCGCCCCTCCCGGCCTCCCCGACCCCGTCGCCTCGCTGGAGAGAGGGGCTTGCGGATCTGCCCCCCGCCCGGGCGCGCACGCAGGAGGGTGTGGGTGGGGTCTCGACCGGAGCCCGGGGCCACAGAGCCCAGCACTCACCTCGGCCGCGTCCACAGCTCGAGCTCCGTCCGGCCGCCTGGACGCCGCGCCCGCAGCCCTAGACGGCGCCCAACCGCGCGGCCTCCGGGCTGGGCTCCCGCCCGCCGCCCCGCCCCCGGGCCTTTTGGCCGCGCCAGCTGAGCGGCCGGGTGGGCCCGTGCGCCAGCCCCAGATGTGCGAGGCCGGGGCGGGGCCTGGCGGCGCGGGTCTCCGCGGAGCAGCCCCCCAGCCCGCGCCCCTCCCGGCTCCCTCCTGCGACCCCCGTCCGGTGCGGGGGTGGGGGAGACGGGGGAGAGGGGAGGTAGGGGGTACGTGGGGGGGTACGTGGAAGACG
>JAQZBX010110936.1:0-10328 GCA_029593785.1 Cabassous unicinctus
AAATAAATAAATAAATAAATCCAGCAACTTCAACCTTGGGAACTCAGCCAGGCCTGGGAAGCAAAGGAATCAAAGGCCTCTGAACAGTATACATAAAAAAGTCTGTAAAAGGGAGCTCAGCTCAGAGCTGGAGCCATGCATATCAAGAACAGTGATCTGGTAAAGCTTGTTTATCTCCCTTCCACCAGCAAACACTCCCCAAGGGCAGAGGGCAGAGGGCAGCAGACTCCGAAGAGGGCTGGCTGTTCCCTTAATGAAAGCATTGAGGGAGAAGGCACCAGCCCCCATACCCTGGGGCCAGTTAGTGTGGACGCAAAGAGGTCTCCTTATTTCCACAGGCCTTGGTCTCTGAGAAAAGTTTACCGGACACTTAGATGTCTGAGAAAAGAGGTTGCTCCTAACGCATCTTAGATTCTATCAAACTGGCTAAAAAGGCAAACATAAAACCAGAACAAAACCCAAACAAGCAAGGGAAGGGATCAGCCTCAGTTAACTGGAAGCCTCAGAGGGACGGTGAGTCTCACAGAGCACTGGCTGCGGGGGGAGGCAGGGGTCAGACCGAGCCCCCCAGAGTTAGCATTGCTGTGAACTGGCAGAAGCTCCCTTCTTAGAGCTGTCCCTCTGGGGCGGGCCTGGTACCCCAGATGGTCCCAGAGTCATGCTTATGTGTCCACCCACTGCTTCCTAGTCCCAGTTCCCATCATCCCCTGCAGCAGTTTGCACTCAGAGCCTGGGCCCTCTCTGATTATGGGGAGTAGGCCCAGCTAGAGAGGGTGGGTGAACTGAGGCAGCCTCACAATTGCCACTTACTGCCCTTATCATGAGCTGGGCACTGTTCTGAGCAGGTGATATACCATGTTTCAGGTAATTCTCACTATCATCTTCCAGAGACTGAGGCTCAGAGAGGCTAAGTTACTTCCTAAGGCCACACAGCTAATGGATGCCAAGGTGAGAAGAGAATGAAGATTTCTGCCCTTGACTCCACAGCCTCTTCAGCCAGCGGGTGGCAGGTCCTGTTGCCTGGGGTTCCTAGAGATCACGGGCCACCTGTGTGCCCCGCCTGGGACTGACCTCACACTCCATCCCACCTCCAGGACTGCACTTACAGTGGAGGGCAGAATGCTTTCATTTCTCTTTCCCCAGATACCAGCTCTGACACCTACAATTTCCACCATGATCGCAGTGTTTTCTGAGTCAAGCAGGGTATGAGGGAAATCGCTCTCTCCCTGGAATAATTTATCATTTTGTTATTTCCATTAGCTGACCCTGTTCAAGCCTTTTCCGTGCTGAGTTGTTTGAATTCCCAGCTTGGAAATCCCCAGGCTGGGCAAAACACTGCTTCCCGCTCTAGGAGCCGATGAGGGCCTAGAGGGCAGGGGAAGCTGGGGCTGAGGCCAGAAACCAGAGCGGGAAGCAGGGGGCATTTTAGTTTCTTCTGCATCCAGAGGTGGGTGTGTGGAGTTCTCCAGGCTTCTGCTGGGCTGATGGTTGAGGGAAGCCTGGGGGACCCAGGAAGGCAAAATCCTTGGCATGCATGGTAGGGGGAGGTCTTTGGAAGGGAGCCTCTCCGGAACTCCAGAAAACTAAGGGCTCCTAGACAGGCCCTGGACTAGGGCACAGAGTAAGGACGCTTGAGGATGCTGATTTCAGTTCTTGACAAGCTGAACATCCTCAGGAGACCATGTAGACACGTGAGCTTATGAGCATGGGCCTTGGGTTCAAACCCTTGCTCTGCCACTTGCTAGCTGTGCTGTCTTGGGAAAGTTACTTCACCTCTTCCAGCCTTAGTTCATCTGCGGAGTGGGGAGAATGGCTTCTACCTCCCAGAGTTGCTGTGAGGATTAGCCAAGGTGAGGTATGTGAAGAGCTAGTCCAGCATCCAGCCTGTGGAATGTGTGGCCCAGATGTTGGCATTCCAACTTGACCTGGTTTGCCCAGGAAACTTCCTGGCTTTGGCATGGAGGGTCCAGCATCCTGAGAAGCCCCTCAGTCCTGGGCAAAGCTGGACAGCTGGTCACTCTGGCTGTGGTCTCCTGCTCCTAGGAGCCAGGAGAAGAACCTTGAGCCTCCTTCAGTGTCCTGGAGAAGTCTCAAGCCTTGCCAAGGTTTCTTTTTTTTCTCCCTGCCGAGATGGCTCCTCTGTCTGCTTGGTCATTGTCTGCTCGCTCTGTCTGCTCGTTGTGTCCACTTATTTTCTTTAGGAGGCACCGGGAACCGAACTCAGGACCTCCCATGTGAGAGGTGGGTACCCAACTGCTTGAGCCATATCCGCTCCCCGACCAAAGTTTCTGCAGTCTCGGGGCTTCTGTTCTCATGTCACCCCCTGGCTGAGTTAATTCTGTGTTGGGGATGGATTGCTTCACCATTTACAGGCAGTTTCTGTACCACATGGACTTGGATGTGAAAAACGGCCCCTAACCCATTTCCACAGGGCATCTGGGTGTGTAGGAGACATTTTGGACCTTGAGGGAGGGCGGGGGGTGGGTGGGATTCCTTTACCCCAGTGCAAGGATCCTCCAATGAAACAGGATGCACCATTCCTTCAGCCACGCCCATGGGACTGTGGGGGTGCAGAAGTGGGGACTTCACTCAGGTACCCCCTACCTCACCTGTCTCTTGGGCTTACCCTCTGCCTTCCCTTCCTAATTCTAAATTCCTCTTCATTTCTAATGTTTAGCATTTTATCTATCTCTTTTATGTCATTGGCTCCAGTTGAAACATGTTCTTAGGATCATCTTTTAAAAGTATTTTCCTAAACAATGACAGTTCCCTCCCTAAGAGGCATTATGGGGCCAGAGGTTCAGGTAATAGCAGGTGTGTTCCACCAGGGCCTAGGTTGAATTATCTGGTGAGACTGGGAGGACCTAAGAGTTGGGGAAGGCCACATTTGGGATGTGCTCCAGGCTCTCAGTTACCCATCTCCACCTCTTTCAGAGGGGGATGGCTCTAGGCCCCCATTTTATAGCCCAGCTTCATTTCTCTCCTGGGTGTTCCAGCCACTGAGCTGGGCTCAGCACTTAGATTCTGCAGCTGAAGCTGCAGGGGATATGTGGGGGCCTCCTCTCCATTTTACATGTGTGTGGCCTGGTGCACCAGCCCTGCTCTTTCCCCACAGTCTACGGGAAATCTCTTATTTAACAGGGAAACTGAGGCCCCGGCTGCCAAGGTGGCTTGTCCTACTTGCATGTGTTCAAGGAGAGCGATGCTCACAACTGAGTAATTTATTTTGAAACACTTCTGTGTGTTCTGTGTGAATGAGTTTGAGTAACTTCTGATCTGCATACACATTCAGGGTTGACTAATTACCATGTGAAGTAAACCAGTTAATCCTCATCCTGAAAAACCGCTTTAGGGTTGCTTTATTAGCACAAGGAATGTTAGCAGTATTTTTGATGGGTGGAGTTTGTGGGGCTTAAGTGGGGGCAGGAGGCCTTGTAAAAACTCTGGTGGGGGTTGCTGAGGCCGGCTGGGGGCACCCGGTGACCCCCTAGCAGTGGCCAGCCTAAGGGGTAAGCCAGGTTGGGGGTGCTTGGAGGGCAGTGAGGGCTTGCAGGCCAGAACTTTCACCCCCTGGGCCCAGGCAGCAACTGCTTTGGGGCCTGGAGGCCTGGTCTGCAGGCAGGGTGTTAACTGAGGCCCAGAGGGCGGGGTTCTTAGCAGCTGGGGTTTGCTCCGAGATGGGCTCTCCTTGTGGACCGGGCCTTCAGGCTTGAGACGCAGCCCCTTGGGAAAGGCCCTGCCTGCTGAGAATGCCTCCAGTGGGGGGAAGCTGAGCGGGCCTGGGGATGAAACTCCCTCTCCCCCTTAAGGCTTGCCTTCAGGGGCTGGGCTGCAGGGACAAGAGAGTGCTGGAGCAAGTCACGGGGTCCAGCGAGAGGCTTTCTGGGAAACTGTCCCCAAACTAGGGCCCCAGGTGAAAATCCCTTACAGCTCCCAGGGAGCCTTTCAGCTGCTTTGAATTGACTGAGCCCTGGGCAGGGGTCCCCATGGCTTGTGGAAAGTGTAGGTTGGGGCTCCTGATCAGCTAAGTCCTGAACCTGAGATTGTTACCAATCATCCATCCATCCATCCATGCATCCATCCATCCATGCATCCATCCATCCATCCATCCATCCATCCATCCATCCGGATAGAATTCCATCCTTCTGTCCATCTGTACATCTTCTCAGATTTCCTTTAGTTCATGTGTCCACACATACTATCCATCCATCTTTCTCTCTATCCAACACTCTATTAGTCCATCAGTTCATCAGTCAGTCATCCTTTCTTAACCAGAGAATCAAAGATGAATAAGGCATGGCTCTGCCTTTAAGGAGCTAATAGGGAACACAGAACTGCCACATCACATCTAAGAGAAGCAGGCCCCTGCCTGGTGGGTCAAGGATGATGCCACCAGCAGTAGCTTCCTTCTTCGCCATTGAAGGGCTGGGGCGAGAGGTGGGGGAGATGGCAGCCGGGAAGGAGGGAGTGAAGGAGCCAGAGGCTTCACTTGTCAGCGGCTCAGCAGGTACAGTCAGACTTAAAATGTCCCCAAAGAACGTCTGCTGAGAGGCAGGGGGTGAGCACGCTGAATTATTTCCCTGGTAATTGGCACTGAAGAAGCTGCAGACATCCTGGGGTCTGCATCAAAGGACTCAGAGCTGAGACTGTCTCAGCAAAGAGGATGCGAGGGCAGCTTGTCGGTGGCTCCCACCCGCCTCTCCCCTCCCTCTTGCCCTTCCGCCTCCCTGCTCCACTTCTTTATGGTACTGATGGACATGACCATGCTCTCCTTTGCTTTTAACACAAGAGGTTTGGGGGGGTGGGTGGGGTGGGCGTGTGCAGGTCAGAGCCCTGCCTGGATGCAGGACTGAAGGGAAAGGGCGAGGACACTGCAGCACGGAAGCCCTTCTCTGCAGGGGACACAAGGATTCAGTCTTGGCAGAGGCTCTGCAAACATTCCCTGGTGGGCTCCTTCTCCCCAAATGGCCTGCACAAGGCAAGTGCCAAGTTTTCCTTTGCTCTCATCCCTCCACCCGTCCTGTGCTGAAGAGCCTTTGCCAGCACTCGGATGAGCAATTTGAACCAACTGGTCATACACATTTTGTAAACAGTTGAATCTTCCTGTTTGTGTGTAGTAGTGTGTGCATACACACATGCATGAGTGTGTCTGTGTGCATGTGTGTGTGCATGTGCCCATGTGCCTGTGCATGAGTGTGCATATGTGCATATGTACATGTGTGTGTGTCCACCTCCCCTGGCAAGGGCCCCTTCCATCGCATTTCTGGCTGGCCCTTCCTGGGCACCTCTCCGGCAGCTGGGCTCTCCATCTGGTCACCTTATGCTGGACGCCTCTTCTCCCACCCCAGCAGGCCGAGTGCTGGATGGAGCAGGTGCTGCCTGGGGTAGAGGATCCCCCAGGCCGGGTTTCCAGCCAGTCTCTGCTTCCTTCCTGCTGTGGAGCCCAATATGGAGAACTCAAAGGGGAGCCCCTAAGTTGGAAGTGGGGATGGGGATAGGCCCCAAATCGCCCCTTGGGAATTCCCATCAGGGAGCTCTGGGGAACACAATCAGAAAACCCTTCCTGTAGTCCAGTTTTCTCATCTCCCAGGTGGGGAGGCACAAACGCTTGTTCGCACGGAGAGCTGCGGCAGGACAAAGACCCAGATGTCCAGTCAGGGCTTTGTCCATTACCGTAGGCTGCGCCTCAGTGGGAAGTTTGAGAACTCAGCCCCTCAGCCCCTGTCTGTCCACCTGGCTGTACTTACAGAGCCTGTGCCCAGAAAGACGCAGCCAGGCCAGTTAGGAACATGACCTACAGGGTGCAGTGCAAAATGATGACGCGGAGCCCCTGGTTCACATTTATTAAGAATTTGAAGATGGTGACGCTAGAGTGTTGGTCTGTGCTTGGGGCCCTGTGCACAGTCCAGGTCACGTGCCATGGGATCAGCGGGATTCCAGCTGGGATGGCTTGGTGGAGGGTCCCCCTTTCCCCATTTGGGGAGCCACAGGGGGTGGAAAAGGGTGAGTGCTGGGGCCAGTAAAGGGACGTGGAGAACAGCATCCTGCTCTAAAAAGGAAAGGTAGGTGCCCATGGGAAGACAGACGATTGCGGGGGCTTGTGAGACGTGGCCGGGGGTCCTTCGAGTTGCAGCGCCCCTCCTGGAGTTCAGGGGCACGTCCTGGGGCACAGGAGTTGGAGGGGGTTGATCAGGGCCCGGCAGGCCCAGAGAGGCCATGTGACTGATGGAAGCTCCTGGAGACCCTTTCAGCCAAATCTACCCCAATTGTGGTCTGAAAAAACAGCTGCTTCACTCCACCGGTATTTCCCCATTGTCTGGCTGGCGGAAGAGTCACATTACCACCTCCTCATCTAGGCCACACCAGGCCACAGACTCCAGATAATTTCTGACATGGGAGGCAAAACCTCTGTGTAGTGACTGAGCTTTATTTTCATTTGTTGCATTAGCACAGGAGGATGAAGGACTGACTTTCCCCCTTTTCATTCAGAACTTTCCATTGGGACCATCGACATAGCCTGGCTGCCCTTCTGCCTGCGCCCAGCTCCCGCTGCCCTTGGGATCCACACTTGTCCTCACAAGCAAACCCCTGCCCTGCCCTGTGGCCCCAGGAGCATGGTCTTTGGCATCCCACTGCCCTGGATTCAAATCCTGGCTCCCTTGATCTCTCTGGGCCTCGGTTTTGTCTCTGTAAAATGGGAATAATACAAGTACCTGACTCATAGGTGGGTGAGGATTCCCTAAAGCTCCTAACATGTGCCTGGCTCAACAAACGGTGGCCAGGATGGTTATTATCATTCCCTTGCAGCAGAATGCTTCATCTCTCCCTGCTGCCCCCTACCTCGGTGGAATTGAGGGCTCTGTTGTCAGCAAACAAAGCCCAGTCGGTGAGGGGAGGTGAGGGGGGGTGGCAGCCTGGGTCCTTGACGGACCTCCCTCCCCAGGCAGGCAGCTTCCCTCTCTGTGGCCTGCTGCACCCTGCACTCGGGTAGAACATACTGGAGACAATTTACGGGAGAGGCAGGAACAGACAGAAACAGATATTATAGGCTGCTGGGAACCTTGAGGTGCAATGCCAGAAAGCAGGCATTTTCTTAGTTGGGAAAGACGCCAGCACCGGCTTTTTGGGATGGAAATGGCTCTCCAGTGTGGGTACTCTTTACTCCATCTTGGGACAGGGGATCTACCCAGAGGTGTGTACACGCCATAGGATGAGTCCTAAGGAGGCCCCTTTGCTCACATGGGCAGCCAGTCTGGTCCTACTGCCCTCCCCTCCCCTGCCAACTTCTGTCTCCA
This sequence comes from Cabassous unicinctus, assembly GCA_029593785.1. Classification (NCBI taxonomy): domain Eukaryota; kingdom Metazoa; phylum Chordata; class Mammalia; order Cingulata; family Chlamyphoridae; genus Cabassous; species Cabassous unicinctus. Next base: position 7,296 of record JAQZBX010110936.1, read on the forward strand.
GAGTCGGTGTGGGAAATGCAGGTAAAGTGGTTCCACTAGATCAGTGGTTCTCAAGGTTTATCAGCACCACCTGGGAGCTTGTTAAAACTGCATTCTCAGCCCCACCTCAGACCTACTGAATCAGAAGCTCTGGGGGGTGGGATCCAGTGATCTAACATCCCACTCAAGTGTGAGAGCCACCCCTCTAGACACGTGGGCAGCAGGAGGGCGGGGACTACGCCTGTTGGGTCCCTTAATAAATCCTAGCTTCTAACCCTGCACTTGGCACCCAGCAGATGCCCAATCCATGCTAGATGGGTGAATGACTGCAGATGCCACTGTAATTAAAAATGTCCCACAGTGCCAGTGGGAAGAGCATGTTCATTTACTGTGTCCCCACGTGCAAGCAACCGCTGTACACAGGTTTCTATGCAACCAAAGCAACTCCCTGAGGTCAGCGCCACATGGGAATTTTACAGGATAATAAATGTAATAGAGACCTTAACTCATGGGCGGCTTCACACGCGCTGTTCTTGTTCTCAGTTTTCACAGTAATCCTGTGAAGAAGTTTTATCCCCATTTTACAGATGAGGACATAGAGGCACAGAGAAGCACCCATAATTTCAGGTACCAAGCAGGAGAATTTGGATTCGAAATTAGGTGTTCAAAGTTGAGAGCCTCCACCTGCTGCCTCTTTTAGGGACTATTTAGATTATCTGGTATTGGGGACAAACCTGGTTATTTCTCTACTCCCTGATTTCTCCAGATGACACAGAGCCCCACCCATCAACTCCCACCTCCCCAGCCATCTCACCGTGCGGAAAGGCTTGGTTCTAAAAGTTAACTTGTAAGTTGATTGCTTGGGATTCAGAAAGCTTTATTTTTTATTTTATTTTTTTAATAAAACATTTATTTCTTCATTCAAGAGCAGCCCACAAAGACCACTTGACTCCTAAGTCAGCCCTCAGTACCCCCCTTCCCAACTCTGTCTTAAAGCGGAGGGATTTTAGGGTTAACTCACCAACCCTGTGGCACATCTCAGGAAGCAGATTCAGAATTCACCCTGGGGCTGCAGGACACCCTGCACCCTCTCCTGGATGGGGTCTGGCCCAGGAACGGGGTTCTGGTGGGCTGTAGTGCATCAGGTCTGAGAGGTCTAACAGGGCCTGGGGCCCAGGGCAGAGGCACAGGTAGAGCCCGAGGCAGAGGCCAGTGCCACCTGAAGGTCTAGTGGGCTTCGGTGGTGTAGCACATGGGCTGTGTATTTTCTCTGCCAGGCAGGTCCTCAGCTTGGGTGGGTTTATCCTCAGCTTGATATGCATTTTTCTATTTAGAAATTTTCATTGCTATATATGTGTATATAGTTTAGAAGGAAACTGTCTTACAAAGTTTGTAACATAAAGCAGCAAGCCCCTGCCTACTTCACATCCCTCACCAGGCAACCACTGAGAATTCTTTTAGCTGATTTTGCTGGTGTTCGTGTTCATCTCTAAATCTCATGCAAATTTTCTTGATCTTTCAATTTTATTTTTCATTTAAAATTATAAAATATCTTCTTATCCTTGTGTATCTCCTCTGTTCTCACGCTCCCATTGGGTTGGCTGGCCTTGTTCTCTAGCCTGGCCACACCATCCTGGGGATTCTCTCTGGCTCTTTCCTAGGTTGGTTCCCCTTTTCCTGAATCCCATGTCTTCCTCTTTCCTGGATGTCTACCTTGTTTGGTGAGAGCACATCCTCCAGTAGCTGCCTGAGAAAGAATCCATGGGAGATAAAATTTTCAAAAACCTGCATGTCTTCATTCTACCTTCACACTTCCTTGAGAATTGGCTGGATATAAAAGTCTAGATTAGAAATTATTTCCCTTCAGAATATGGAAGATACTGCTTCACTGTGTTCTGGCTACAGAATTTGCTTTGAGAACTTCAATGCCATTTTAATTCCTGATCCTTTGTATGTGACCTATTTTTTTCTTCTCTTTGGAAGGTTTTAAGATTTTTTTTCTTTATCCTGGTATCCTGGTGTCCTGAAATTTCATAAGGAGTCTTGATATAGTTCCTTAAGTTTTTTATTTGGAAAGATTTAATATACAAAAATATGGTAAAATAAAAATATTACAAACCCATCTACTCATCACCCAGCTTAATCAAACATTACCAGTAACACTGAAACCCCTTCTTAATGGCATCACTCTCCCTCCCGAGATATCCTGAATCTGTTGTTTATCCTTCCTATGCATTTCTTTATTCTTTCACTGCATAAAATGTATCTTAACATATAAAACTGTTTCGCATGTTTTAAAATCTCTATATAAATAGTGTCATAATGTATATATTTTCTGCAATCTGTTTTTTTGCTCAACATTGTGAGAATCCTCTGTGCTGAGTGTTGTCGTCGCTCATTTTCAACTGCAAAATATTCATAGTTGAGTATACCACAATTATGTGTCTATTCTTCTGTTGATGGGATTTGTTGTTTCTGATTCTTAGCTAATGATAAGGTACTGCTCTAAACATTCTCTCCATGTCTCTCAGATCCCAGGTAGAGTTTCTAGATCTAGGGGGTGGTTCTGGAAGCTCAGTGGAGTCTTGGGGTGTGTGTGTGTGTTAAAAATCCCCATGTCGGGAAGCGGGTGTGGCTCAGTGGATAGAGCTCCCGTTTACCATATGGGAGGCCCCGGGTTCACTTCCCGGGGCCTCCTTGTGAGGGTGGGCCGGCCCGCGCGGCCTGGTGGGCTGATGTAGCAAGACCTCACAACAGGAAGCGGGTGTGGCTCAATGGATAGAGCCCCTGTTTACCATGTATGAGGCCACGGGTTCGCTTCCCGGGGCCTCCTTGTGAGGGCAGGCCAGCCTGTGCGGCGCGGTGGGCTGATGCAGCAGGACCTCACAGCAAGGGGGAGATAAGCAGACACGGAGAAGATACACAGCGAATGGACACAGCAAGCACAAGCAGCAAGGGGGGGGATAAATAAATAAATAAATAAATCTTTAAAAAATCCCCATGTCAAGGCTGCACTTCAAACTGATGAAACCAGAATCTCGGGGCGGGGGGGGT
>JAQZBX010110937.1:0-10323 GCA_029593785.1 Cabassous unicinctus
GGTGCAGTCGGCCAGAAGAAGCCAGAAGGAGAAGCCACATGGCGGAGGCAGGGCTGCAAGCCGAGTAGCCCCAAGGATGCGGCATGTCAATGTCAGGCCCTGCAGGCCTGGGGAGAAAGCCCTTGATTTGGGGCGTCTAGCCTCCAACCCTGTGAGGCAGCAAATGCCCGCTGTTGAAGCCAAGTCAGCATGTGGTATCTCTCTTGGCAGCCCTGGCAAACTAAGACACCCTGGTCCAAGTAGAGAGACGCCTCGGGACACCTGGGAAGGAGGTGGGGCGTGGGGACGGAGAGGAGGCAAAGCAGGCGGGTCTTCGGTTGTATTCCAGGCAGTTATTTTCTGCTCACCCACCTCGAGGACGTTTCCCAGTCCAGGCCTGCTGAGGGGCAGGGGCAGGGGCAGGGGCAGGCAGTTCCCCAGAGGGAGCCAGGCTACAGGCAGGGCGGTAACTGACACTCTGGGCTGTGCTTGACGGGCTGAGCTGTGCCTTTCTCCAGCAGACAGCACTAGAAAACGAAGACACTGGGACAGACGGCAGGGGCAGAGGCGGTGGGGAGGCACCAGGAGTTTGTGTGCAGGGACCCGGGGTGGTTGCGATGCGCCGCGTGTCGGCTGATGTGTCCAGGGAGTGGAGACTGGGAAGCTGGCAGAGGGCAGAGCGAGGCCTGGGCTGAAGCAAAGAGCCCTCGCCCCCATTCCCATGAGACCCACCCTGCCCTGGGTTCCTGATTGCCTCCTTCGGTGACCACCCCTCCCTGAAGCTAGTGTGGGAAGGTTTTACACCTGTTTAAATTCTTTAGACTCAGAGAAAAGCAAGAGCTTGGAGCCGACCCCCATCTCCTACATTTGTGGAAACCTAAGGCCACAGCAGTTGGTGACGGCCCGCCCCCCAGCTCGGCTCCGGGACCCCATCAAGACCCTCTCTGCGATGACCTTTGTGTTACGTAGCTCGGTCTGCTCTTCGAGCTAAACACAAACCGTTCTGTTTCAATATAGCCGTATGGAAAGGCCTGGAGATCTAGCATCTCATTAGAGTTTCAAGGGTATATGAAGCCCCTTCTATGCGGAAATAAGATTTGATTGTGCTAAGTGAGGTGCTGACTACCTCTTTAGGTCTTACCTGAAACTGCACTGAGCACAAAAGCCTGGTTGGTGACCGCTGTGGCGGGAGCAAGTGCTAAAGAACACAGTATATTTGTTGAGTCCAGAAGCAATTTTGTTTAAGCTTTCTCACTTGGCGGAGGAGTTGACATATGTAAGTGTGGATTCAATTTGGCTTCCAAAGTCTACGCATGCATTTTAATCTATTGATGCCCACATCTTAATTTTTTTTTCTTAATTCAGTTAATAATAGCTAACATTTTTTGTGTGCTTACTATATGCAAGGAACTTGAATTAATAATCTTATTTAACCCTCACAGTAACCTTATGAAACAGGTATATTATTATGGAAACTGAGGCTCAGGGAACCTTCTGGTAACTTGCCCATGGCACTCAGGCAGGAAGAGGCAACGCCAGGTCTCCTCCTTAGAGGCCCACTCTCTCGACCTTTTAGCCCAATCTCCCCAGAGCGGGTTGGCTAAGGAAACATCACTGCTTGTTTGCTTGAGGCACAGACAGGGAAGAGAGTTCAGGAATTTGAATTGCTCATCCCTGCTGGGAGATATTAGCCAGACATTAGCTGTAACATGTGAATCATGACACTTGTTTCCGGCTGAGTTATTACCTGTACACAGAGGTGCTACCAGCTTGCCAGCTTGGGTTAGAAAATACTGGGAAAAGCCCTCACTTCCGGTTCTCTCCACTGCCGCTGGCTCAAACAGGAGTCCAAGGGCCCCCGTTCACCCTCATGGGCAGTCCCTGGCCTCAGTCCCTCGTCTGTAGAGGGGGTTGAGACATTTTTAGGGATGTTGATGTATCACAGCCCATGAACGCTCCAGAAACCCTCCAGCAATTTGAACCGCTGGCCATTCCAGGGGAGGCAGTGGTCGCTCAGCAAACCTTGGTGGGCTGTGTCCTTAGGGGCCTTGCTATCCCTGACCTTTGCCGGGGCTGGAGGCCCGGGGCAGGGGCTGACCCCTGGGAGCCTCCCTTGTGCCTACACTGGCTGATCCGTGGGAATCCGGAACTCAGAGCTGAGGGCCACCCAGCAAGAAGGCGAACAGATTCCTAGTGAGAAGCAGGGTGTGTGGGGAGAGCCTGCCCTGGCACTACCCCTCACTCCTGGGCAAGCTGCTCCCCCTCTCTGTGCTTCAGCTTCCTTATCTTCCAAAAAGGAGGGGCCAGGTGACCTGGGCGGGAAGGAGAGGGTTCAGCTGTGGCTCTGAGAGGCGGAGACAGCACCTGGCTTAGCCCTGGCAGGTGCTCCACAAATATTCTCACCGCCCGCATCCAGGGAGCTACAGGGCCTGGACTTTCACCATGACATTTCAAGTGAATATTGTCCTTATTATGCTTTTAAAAAGAGAGAGAGAGTGAGGAGGCAGCATAATGGGCCCTCAAGATGCCCACGTCCTAATCCCCAGGCTGTATGTCATCTCGTGTGGCAAAAGGGGCTTTGCAGGTTTGATTTAGCTGAGATGGAGGAGGCTACCCTGGATTATCAGGGAGGGGCCAGTCTTATCCCAAGGGTCCTTCTAACATGACAGAGGGAGGCCAGTGGGTCAGAGGCTGCGCAGGAGCTGTGACGTCGGGGAAGCAAGGGCCAGAGCCACACAGGGCCACCAGCCAAGGAGTGTGGGCGGCCTTCAGACACCGAGCGAGACCAGGGAGTGGGGTCTCCCCTAGAGCCTCCAGAAGGAACGCAGCTCTGCGCACACCTTAACTTGAGCCCAGGGAGGGCCATTTTGGACTTCTGGCCTCCAGAATGGTGAGATCATAAATCTGTGTTGTTTTAAGCCATTGAGTTTGCAGTAATCTGTTACTGCAGCAGTAGGAAACTATACAGAGGGGAAACACTTTTATCTATTAAAAAAAAAAGCACAAGCTCAGCTCTAAATACATCCCTCCACTGCCCTGTGCTCCAACGATGGAAATCTGTGAAATGTTGTCTTTGTTCCACAAACACAGCCTGCTCTTCCTTGACCTTTCTGTCCTCCCAGCTGGAAGGACCTGCCCCTTCATGCCTCCCAAAATTGTCTCTACCTCTCAGGAGTCAGCACGAGGGGCCTCTGAGAATCCCAACCTGGTCGGCCCCCAACGCTGAATAAGTTTATCTGCCTTGCATGCCCCCTATCATGGCTTTTAATTACTCTGACTCCTGTTTGAATCACCTGTTCATTCATTCATTCATTCATTCATTCAATAAACATGTTCTGAATGTCTGCTGTATGTCCCAGGGCACACAGGTGAGCTGAGGGGAGCAGCAGAAGAAGCAGCTGAGACCACAGTGGGAAGGACACAAAGAGGGCGTTTGTGTTTCCAGGCTTCCAAAACAACACCATGCAATTTATTGGTTCACGGTTTTTCAGGCTAGAAGATGTCCAAAATCAAGGTGTCATCCAGACGAGGCTTTCTCCTAGAAGACTGGCGTTCTGGGGCTGGCTGCCAGAGATCCTGGGTCCTTGACTCTTCTGTCTCATGGCAATGCACATGGCAGCCTCTCCTGACTTCTCCTTTCTCTTCTGGGCTCCATTGATGCCCCTCTGACTTTCTTCCTCTCTGTGGCCTTCCTTGTAAGGCCTTCAGTAAAAGGATTAAGACCCATCCTGATTCTGCTGGGCTATATTTTAATTAACCTAATCAAAAGGACCCATTTACAAGGGTTCTGTATTAGTCAGCCAAAGGGATGCTGATGCAAAATACCAGATATCAGTTGGCTTTTATAAAGGGTATTTATTTTGGGGTAGAAGCTTACTATTACCAGGCCATAAAGCGTAAGTTACTTCCCTCACCAAAGTCTGTTGCCACATGTTGGGGCAAGATGGCTGCCGATGGCTGCGAGGGTTCAGGCTTCTTAGGTTTCTCTCTTCCCGTTTCTCTCTGGGCTCAGCTGCTGTGCTCTCTCCACAAGGCCAGCTGTAGACTATCAGGCAAACAGCTCTGTCTCTCTCCCCGGGGTTTCTGCCATGTCTAAGGAACTGTCTCTATTCCTCTGTGTTCTTCTCCTGTGTGTTTACTTCCTGGGCTCCAGCTCAAAACTCAGCATCATAATTCCAACTCACTCCTCTGCTCTGCTGTGTAGTTTTATTTTTGTAACTCATAAACAATGCCAAACTGCCACAGGTTCACACCCACAGGAATGGGTTAAGTTTAAGAACAGGTTTTTCTGGGGTACAGAGCTCCGAGCCAACCCAGATGGCAAGCGTGGAGCAATAGATCAAGTCTAGATATGTCCACAAATGCTTGTCTTCAAGTTGTTTTTTTTCTTTCCAAGATTCTTGTTTGTATTTCCATGCTATAAGGAATTTCATTCCTTTTTTAAAGGGTAACCTGTTTAGCCTTTCCATGAGAAACCTGTTTAAAAGCCAGCATAAGTACCTGGTACAAACTCAGCCTTGGAGTGGAAGCCATGGTTATAGGTACCTGGAGATGTCCGCAGGGCCCCGGCATTACCATTAGTCTGTCTTCTTTCCACCTCTTGTCCACCTTTCCTCGGCGCAGGGAGGCCCCACCCAGGACACACCAGAACGGCCCCATGGCCACAGGGGGCCAACAGAGGCAGAGATGCAGGCAGTGGCTCGGGCGCAAGCACATCCAGGAGCAAGGGCGAGAGGTTTCGAGAGTTCCACCATCTCCAGTGAAAATTATTTTTTCAAAAGTACCAGCCTTTACCACCTCTCCTCCTCTAGAAAGTATGGGCAGAAACAGTTATTAGTTCTTGGCTCCTGAGGGTCCCAGGCTATGGCTCATTTTGGCTGGGTCCTGAGAGACCGGGAAGGCCAGAGGAGCTCAGAAAGCATCCACTGACGAGTGTAGGACCAGGGTCGGCTGCAGAGTTGATAAGAGGGGAAAAGATGCCTAGGAAAAGAGAGACAAGGCAAAAGCAGGGAGAACAGGAGGGTCTGAGAGGATGCTCGTGCAGCCGGCCAAGTCCTAGCTCCCAGGCAGCATCACATGTGCTCCCTTCAACGCCTCTCCTTCCCCTCTCGTGCTCTCAACTTGCTGAATTTTTCTTTCCAGAGGGACTGTAAGTTCTGTGAGGCCGGAACTGTGTCTACCCGATTAATCCCAGTATCTAGCAAGTAAATAAACTTGCTTAATAAATCTCTTGTTGAATAGGGGGTGGGGGGGAACCAAGTGAATGAATGAATGAATGAATGATGGGAGGAAACTCTCTGGGCCCAAGTTTGTCTACTTTTAGAATCTAGTTACAGATCATCTATTTACCATTCTCCATCTAGTTCATCAAAACCTTTTTGAGTTTTTAAAAAAAAATGTTGTATTTAATTCATTCATCAGCAAAACTTTAATTTAGCACCTACTATGTAATTTTTATATTAGGGTGTTTATTAGTCCTGAGAGAACTTTGCCTCTGGGAACATTCTTAGATTGTGTATCAGTGTCTCTAAAAACCACTTCCTAGAATCCCAGGTCATGTAACCAGGGAGAGGGTAAGAGACAGTCCTATGGGATTCCTTTCCTTTAAGGAAATGTATTCAAGAACGATGAGATGTCAATGGATCCCCAAGATTTCAAGAATTCTATGAAAATCCAAACCCTGGACCACATCTGCCTGTCTGTCCAAACAGGTAATTATGCTTTGCGTATTAAAGTCTTATATCTATGACCTATTCAGTGCACACACACACAAAAACAGTTTAACCTTTAAGCCAAGTCATGTATACCATTTTACTCCTAGAAAGAAGAATTTATGTTATTCCGTCAAACCAGTACCAGCCTGACCTTTAAACACATCACTGTTTCTTGGAAAAATATTATGGCTGGGATGCCTACTGCGGTAAACAATATTAGTTGCTCCTACCCAGTGTTGAGTCACGCTGTGCTGCGACTTATCAAAATAAGGGGTTGGAAGTCAGCAGGGACCAGAGCTTGCCTGACAAACGCCACAGGATACGAAGAACAATGTAAATGCACCAGCAGACATATTTCTATATTACTGTTCCAGAGATAACTGCTAAGGTGAATCATTTCCCACCACCTACCATTCCAAATTATTTCAAATTCTGAAGGGACCCTATTTATTTCATCGGTAGCTAGCAATTTACTTAGCTGAAGATCATTATATTTATGTGTCTGTGAAATCCTCACAATAATTACACATTTGAGCTGTCTCAGAGATGCTATACGTATTCTCATTAGTCACATACTTGAGAAGATATTATCACGGTTTTTGTAGCAACATACATATAAAGCACTGGATGTGAACTTTGAGTCTCATGGTTTTCTTACGTTATCAGGTTTATCAACCAGCAGGATGGCCTGCATTCACATGCAAATGCTTACAGAATGCTATGAAATTGTCTTAATTTCTCATTTCTCCAGATAACCTCAGTGCAGCCACCATGGAAGTTATTGTATTGTGCAGTGGGGAGAACAAACCTAGCTGAGATCTGAAATTACTTTAGGAGCTTACTGAAAAGTTCTGTAATGGGAACTATTTATAAGGCAGTATGCTTCCTTCCAATCTGGAAAGACTTCGAAGGAGAATTAGAAGGCATTTATGATTTCCAGTGTACTCAAGCAATGTCCCCAGGATGAATTCTCTGGACAATGTTTGTGAGGCTGATTGGTTTATCTGAAAGGTCGATTTTGTAGTTTTAAAATCAGAGATCATGAAAGAGAACAGAGTGCCTGGTGGGTTGCCTGTTTCTGCCTGCCTGTGTTCCTTTCTGAAGGAACTGCTATTATAAACATGGTGATCCTCAGAACCTCTCTAACCTTCATAGCAAGTAAGAACGGTTTTTCCTCCAAAAGAACATAACAGAGCCATTGTGCTCAGGACTCGGAGGTTGATATTGCACTTCATATAGTTTACCGGAACATATTATTATTATTATTATTATTTTTTTTTTTTTTACAACATGATGGTCATTTGGTTTATACGTGGCTCCCTGGCCAGAACGTCAGCTCTGTGAGCCCACAGACCGTATGTGTCTATGTTCACCTTTGCATCCCAGGCATTTAGTACAGCTCCTGGCACATAACCGGTGCCCAATAAATATCTATTGGCTGAGTAGATGACTGAGCGAGTTATCTGAACCACCTCCCTGCCATTAGCATTTAGATGGGATACTATAACCCCATCTCATATTTGAATCGACTGAGGCTGAGAAGTCATGTGACTTTCCCAAGTCAGATTGAAGCCAGAGTGAGAAGTCAAGTCTCCAGACCCAGCCAGCTCCAGCACATTCACCCATTCTTTAGACAATGATTTAATGATCCCCTACACTGTGCCAGGAGCTGTGCTAGCATGGGAGTGACAACAGTGAGACGCATGGAGCTGGCCCTCACAGAGCTTACAGTCTAATGGGAAAAACAGACACTTAGCAAGAGTCATGGGAAAAAGGATGCCCAGAGCAGGGAAATTCTCCAAAGACTGAGCAGAATATGGTCCCTAAAAAGGGTAACCACTACTAGTTATAAATTATACCTTGATAAACTGAATTTAAAAATTAAAAAAAAAAAATAACAGAGCTTAAAAGAACAACCCTGGATTGTACCCATGGACATTGTGGGTCAGGAAACTGGGCTGGGCCCAGGGAGGAAGCTGTCTTTCCATGAAGCTGGATCAGAGACTGGTGGTCATTCTGTGGCTGAGGGCTGGAGCCCCTGGCAGGGCCCTTCCCTCGCTCGTCCAGTGCCTGGGCTGGGGTGACTTAAAGAGCCACGTGGCCTCTCCAGCCAGCCAGCCCTGGTTGAGTGTCCACTGTGTGCCAGGCTCTGTTGCAGACACTGAGGTTATAGCAGTTAACCCAACAGACAACTATTGCTGCCCTGTTGGACCTGGGGGTCCAGATGGATAACTTCATATATGTTAGAAGTAATAAGTGCAGGGAATAAATCAATAAATAATTTTTAAGGAACATTTCCAAGCAAGGGAAGGGGGATTGGGAGGTGGCAGAGGGAATGTTCTACTTGAAAGGTGCCTCCTGGAGTCATGCAGTCAGTGGTCCTGATGTGTTTTTCTGTTGTTATTTTATTTTATTTTATTTTGGTTATTTATTTGTTTGTTGTTGTTGTTGTTGTTGTTGTTTTTTGCCAATCCAAGGGTGCAAAATTATATCTCTTCGCTGTTCTCATTGCATTTCCCTGGTTATTGGCTAGCTGAGCATCTCTTCAGACACTGCTAGCTGATCTCCAAACACAGCTCCTCTTCTTCTTCAGCTACGTTTCTCAGCCCCCCTCCCAGGTAGCTGTGGCCTTGAACTGACCCCCAGCCAACGGAATACGAACATCAGTGCCCACACCTTCCGGCCCTGCCCGTGAAAACCTCCCACACAAGGTCCTTCGCCCTCTTTTCTTACTGCAGCTCCTTCGTTCTTAAGGAAACTTTGTTCTTTAGGAACCCCAGATTGAAGATCAGAGCCCCTGGCAGCCTGTAGGGCTATGAGGGGCAGAATTCACCTCCTCCCCTTGCCAACCTGGGATGTTCGCCCTGTTGTATGAACAAGAAACAGACTTCTGTTGTGGAGTCTGTGTGTTACAGCAGCAAGCCTATCCTCATACGTGGCCCCTGGTCATTTGCTTCTCTCTTCCTTCAGCTGCCTGCTCCAACCCTTATGTGGGGTTATTTGTGTTTTTTTATTTATCTGTAGGAGTCCTTTCTGTCCTTGTCATTCAAAGTGTGGTCTGTGGATGGCACCAGGCCACACCAGCATCATGTGGGATCTTCCTAGAAATGCAGTTTATCAGGCCCCACCTCAAACTTACAGAATCAGAATCTGCATTTTCAAAAGATCCCCAGGTGATTCACAGGCACATTAAAATTTGAGAGGCACTGCTTCATATGTTCTGAAATAATTCTTTATCATTTATATGTATTGAAAGCATTTTCTTCCAATCTGTAGCTTATCTTTTCATTCTTTGGTGCTATTTTCTAATGTACAGATTTTTTAATTATTTTAACGTTGCAGAATTTACCAATATTTTATTTTATGGTTTGTCCTCTTTGTCTCAAGAAATTCTTCTCTTCCTGAGGTCATAAAGATATTATGCTGTATTTTCTTCTAAAAGTTTTAAAGCTTTTCTTTTCACAGTTAGATTGTTATTCCACCTGGGCTGTATTTTTATCTGTGGTGTGATGTAAAGCACTAGTTTTATTTTTTCATATGGATAATCAATTATCCCAGCCCCACTCACCGAATTATCCATCCATTCCCTACTGATTTGTGTTGCCGCCCCAGTTGTATATCAAATTTCCATACATGTGCGGCTCATATCCCTCTTCTCCCCATTTGAATTGTTCTGATTTGTTTTCTGCCTTTTTTCACTAAACCATATGTTGTGACATTTCGTCCACATCATTAGGTAAATTCCAGTGGCTGCCCGTTACTCTGCCATACTTTATTTTGTTAGATGGCGATGTTGTTTTCAGTTTTACTCTATTATAAATAATGCTGGTGTAAATGTCCTTCCCACAGACTTTGCAGACTTGCATATTGATTTCCTTACGATAAATTCTTTGCGTAGGCTTAATTTAAGGCATTTGATAGATATTGCCAAATTGCTCTCCAGAAAAACTGTACCCTTTTGTATTCCCACCTGTTTCCTACCACCTTCTTCAATCTTTAAATATTTCAGCAGTTAGATTCCTGCCACTGACATAGGTTAAAATAAAGGCACGTTATTCTTTTAATGCTTGTGCCTTAGGTTACAAAGTGAAGACTGGCATTTCTAAACATTTATTGGCCTTTTGTATTTCCTTTTACTGTGGGAGAGATTATCTTGTCCTAAGCCTATTTTTTTTGTAGTTGTATGTGTCTTCTTATTGATGGATAAAAGCTCTTTGTATGTGAGGAATGATAACTCTTGGTTATGTACATTGAAAATATGCTTTGCCATTTGTTCTTTGCCTATTACTTTTGTTTACAGTGTTTTTCAATGTGCAATAGCTTTAAATTTTGACAGTGTCAAATCTAGCAACGCTTTCCTTTGGTATTATGCTAAAAGAAATAATAAAGCCCTACTCCCAAATTATTTCTCTATGTTTTCTTTCCATTCTTTTTTATTTTATTTTATACGTTTAGCTGTGTAGTTCATTTGTTAGCTACACTCGATCTTCAGATGCCAACTTGGGTTTTTCTGACTTCCTTGGCCAGGTAGAACCCCCATTCGATGCTTACAAAGCACCAGGTAGCTTCCCTCGCGGCACTTTTCATGGAATATTATATCAGCATGTGATTATTTGATTAGTGTCTGTGC
>JAQZBX010110938.1:0-10331 GCA_029593785.1 Cabassous unicinctus
GTGAAAACAGTGCTCAGGGCTGAAATACCCAAATCAAACTTATCACTCCACAGGGACAGTGCCGAGCTCTATAAAATCATATTCAAACTTTTGTTTAAGAGACTTATGAGCCAGAGATGTCCACAAAGTACAGAGCAGAGGCAGCGAGCCACAGAGCCCATCAGTATTAAACCACCAGCTTAGCCCAGGCTCCACCACAGTGCCAAAGGACGTTCTTATTCTGAGTCCAAGCGGCAGGAAAATCACTAGCCTGAAATTACCAACAAGAGGGACAGAGGCTGAAACGAGGGGCAGCTCACAACAGCCCCGGACGTGGCAAACCAACATAGTTCAATGGTATGACATTTCAGCACAAACGGAGTCAGGGTGGAGAACTTGCTGCAGGACTCGAGCTGTGACCAGAAGCAATGATGCAGACGCCGCTGCATGCCCAGGGCCAGGTGAGGCTGGCGCTGTAGGTGATTGCACCCAGGTGAGGCTGGCGCTGCGCATGCCCAGGTGAGGCTGGCGCTGTAGGTGATCGCACCCAGGTGAGGCTGGCGCTGCGCATGCCCAGGTGAGGCTGGCGCTGTAGGTGATTGCACCCAGGTGAGGCTGGCGCTGCGCATGCCCAGGTGAGGCTGGTGCTGTAGGTGATTGCACCCAGGTGAGGCTGGCGCTGTGGGTATCATTGAGGGGGTGCCCGGCCGGGGTGCACGCCGTCACCCCCTCAGCCCCAGACCACTTGATGGCCCTTTGAGAACTGAACACGCTGCTCTCCACAGCCCTCCTGGGAATCAGCCCCTCAACCTCTGGTCGGTGGTGGTGCCAGATGAGCAGCGAGCACAACGCACCTGGGCAGAGGCGGACAGCAGCCGGGGTGGGCCTGGAGATGGCGGCAGGGTCGCTGGCACTGACTTTCAGCTTTATGCATGAAGTTTAGCTTCATGACACATGGCAGGTACCAGTCCAGAAAGTCCAGAGTCGCTGTCAGCTAGTTGAAACCAGCATCTTAGCTGAAAATGTGCCGCGCAGCATGGAGCGGCGGTCCTGGGGCCTGGGCATCGGGGTGCAGCCCAGGCCGGCCCCACGAACTTCAGACGCCCCTCCTCCTTGACTACGCCGGGGTAAATGCCGGCCCCGTAAACACAAGCCTGTTAAGGCGCAGGCATGGCCATGCTGTGGGGCTCCACGTCCAGCCCATACTCACTGCCTGGGACCCTGGGGAAGTCACGAGGCCGCTGCCCACGTGGCCGGGTCTGTGGCAGGGGAACCCGTGCCGAGCGCTCTGAGCCTTCCGGCACCTGTTCCCTGTTGTGCCATCGGCTGAGGTCGGCTTCTCCTACCCTTTGGGAAGCTCTTTCAGTTCACAGGTCCCCACCTCCCTCGGGGGCTCCTCCACTTCCCACGACACGTGGCACCGACTGCATCTGTCGTCCTCCGTGTCATCTCCTTACCACCCCCCACGAAGCTCTCAGATGAGGGAAGCCTGGGAAGTCCACGCAGCCAGGGCCAGGCTGGAACTGCACCAGCTTCCGGGGCCCCCTCTCCCTCTCCCATGGGCCCTGCTCCCAAGCCCCCTCGAGGCTGAGGGGTGCACGTCTCAGGAGCACTGTGGGTTCAAATCCGGGTCTGTGCCACCGCTGGCTGCTCTCAACTGCTTCACTCCTTTTGGCCTTTCTGTTGGTAAGATAGAGCAACCTTTGGGGAAGAAACCCTTATGCCAGGGGCAGAATCATGGTGCCATATTTACTTTACACACATCTGAAAGGGGGTGTGTCCAAAATGCAGTCTAAGAGGGAGAATGACAAACGTGCAAAGCACGTTATCATACCTTCATCTGCTGAAGTGTACGGTAACATAACAGAGTCGGATTTGCTTTAATGGCAGGAATAGATTAAGATTCAGATTAAGAAAATACGGTCAAAATAAAATCTTTTTTTATAATTAATATCTTTTTATTGTTAAAGAAGCTTTAGACTACATAAATGTTACATAAAAATATAAAGGATTCCCATATGCCCCACTCCCTCCCCCTCCCACACTCTCCCACATTTACAACATCCTTCATTAGTGTGGTACATTTGTTACAATTGATGAACCCAGATTGAAGCATTGCCACTAACCATGGACTACAGTTTACATTATAGTTTACGCTTCATCCCACATAATTTTGTAAGTTATGACAAAATATACAATGGCCTGTATCCATCACTGCAATGTCATACAGGACAAATCCAATGTCCTTAAAATGCCCCCATATTATACCTATTCTTCCCTGTCCCATCCCTCAGAACCTCTGGTGGCCACTGCCTTTACATCAATGATGAGAATTCTTATATTACTAGAATAGTAAGTCTATAGTAGAATAATAATAAGTCCATTGTTCATTCCCCAATCTTGAGAATTTTGGGATGGTGAAGCATCAATGCTTCTAATTGAGAGGGGGCTTAGATCCCATGAGGCAGATGGATGGAGTTATCTTGCTTGCAGTTGCAGACACTCTCTGCTCCTTGGGATGGTTATTGTCCATCATCATCTCCTTGTTAGTTGTCCTGGGTGAGTCCAATGAATTGGAGAGTAGGTGTTGCAACTCTGCTGAAATTCAGGGCTCAATTGGCACATGGATAGATCAAAGATTTAAGTATCTGGGACATACATTTATAAGTATAGTGCTAATTATAGGTTCAAATAAAAGGGGCAGAAGAGCCATGTGCGGAGAACCTATAAATGAGTCTAACTCTGTTACACTGGGGAGCATAAATTCCAAAGAAAGACCCACTGACAGGGAGCCTATTTCCTAAGCTGTCTGCCCTGCTATAGTGTCTAGATGTCTCTAGAGCCTTCGGGTGTCCCACTGTTTGAGGCACTGTTTGCTGTGGTAGTCAATGAGATCCTGCTGAGACAGGCATAAGCATAACCTCTGAAATGACCTCCGGACTCACTTTGAGGTCTCTTAGCCATAAAAACTCATTTGTATTTACTATTTCCCCCTTTCGGTCAAGATCTTTTTCCAGATGCATTGCTAGTTGGTGCTTGGTAATAATCCCTCAGTGCCAGGGATGCTCATTCCTGGGAGTCATGTCCCATGCCAAGGGGAAGGTAGTGTGTTTACACGATGAGTTTGGCTTAGAGAGAAGCCATATTTGAGCAACAAGAGGCTCTCAGGAGGTAACTCTTAGGCAGTATACGATACCAAGCCAAGTTTTAATTTCACAAGAAAAGGTTCATAAGTACAATCATCAATGTCAAGGGCCTGGCATAATGGTCTGTCTTCCTTGTACTCAGGGAATTCTTGATGTCCTATTAGAGAATGTAAACTCTTAATTCAAATAGCATTGTCATTTTAGTCTTTTCACATGCCTTCAGAAATTTCAATGCTTGATATATTTCTGCAAAAGAAAACCTAAGTCAGCATATAAATTTTGACTTTACAAATTATTTGCATTTATGGTTTTACACAAAATAAACCAGAAAGTCAGAGGACCTGGACAGCCCCAGATGGAATTCTGATAGAGAAGCTGGACTCTGGGCCTTGGAGTGAGGGGCAGCCTTCCTTCAAACACAGAGGCCGCAGCATTCCTCCAAGTTCCCCAAGCCCAGCACAGCCAACTCGCATATCACATTTCATTAGTGCATGGGAAAGGGCGTGTCATCCTTCGCTCATTCGAGGTCACCGAGCATCCGCAGTGCCAGAGGCAGAGGGGCCACAGAAGTAACCATGGGGATAACAGACCAGAGGCTCGTGGCATGTGGAGTCACCCCAAAGCCCACATATCCAGAGACTCTGCGAAAGGGTGTGGGGAAGTCACGGATGCTGGCTGCTTTTCCAGACCTTGGCCAGCCACAAATGCTTCTGCAGCTGAGTGAGTGAAGGCACAGAAGAAAGTGGCTTAGACGGCTACTTGCCGCGGCACCCAGACTGGACGCAGAGCTGCTGATATAGGCAAGGACTAAAAATATACAGATGTCTTCACTTGAAATGCCTGTTTTTGTCAATGCTATTATATAAGCCAATTCGTTTCCAAGACAAAGTTGAAGTTAAGCTGGTGGAGCTGGGTGGGTGTAAAGGAACTTGCTGCCTACACAGAGTTCACCGCCAGCCAAGAGCAGATGAGCACAATCATCCTGCTGTGGGATACGGGCCCGGGACACAGTGGAGAAGTGGGTCAATGATTCCAAACTGCACAAATGCACTCCATCCTCAGGGTAATTCTAGAAGGGGGAAGAGGATGTTTTTCATTTACAAATTGTTCAAGATTCCTCTTTTAAATGAAAAATAAATCAGTGGGTCAGAAGGCTGGAACGTGACTGGTAGGCCATTCTTCGTACAGGCTCAGACGGAAGACTCTGGGAGACTGCCTTATGTGCAGTGATTTCATTAATGAATAAACCACCTATTCTTTATCAAACCCTTCTTCCTTGTGATCTCAAAGACACTTTTGTGCTGCCCCCAGCACCTCCAATCTTTCCACCTGCTTGTTGGACCCAGGGCCACTTGATGCGCAGGATTTTAGACAAATTCCAGGCTTTCAGACCACGCAGCCCTACAAAGCCCACAGAGGCTTCCTGAGAGCCTTAGGGTACAAGTGTGCGGGGTCGAGGCATTCTAGAAGGACGGTCTTTCTAGAGGACAGGTCTTTCTAGAGGATGGGTCTTTCTCAAGGATGGTCTTTCTTGAGGACAGTCTTTTTAGAAAGACAGGTCTTTCTAGAAGGGTGGTCTTTCTAGGACAGTTTTCCTAGAAGGACGATCTTTCTAGAAGGATGGTTCTTCTTTCTAGAAGGACGGTCTTTCTAGAAGGACAGGTCTTTCTGGAGCCGCCCATGCTGGGGGATCACAGGCGCCTGTGCAGCAGTGACAGGCAGCCCTCAGCTACCCCCACTTCCCTCTCCACTGCCTGGGGGAGAGGTGAGCGCTAAGGAAAAGGCCCAGAACCCTGTAGGCCAGCAGAGGAACGCTCAGCGGTAGGACCCCCAGGTGGCTGAAGACCACCCAGCAGTGTAGACTGCACGTCTTCTGACAGGATGTGGGCGTGCTCTGCCACCGTCCACCAGCCCACCCCAAGGGACTGGCCCTGGCAGCTTCACCTGCTCCTCTGGCTCTTTGTGCTGAGTGACAAGGAGTCCCCATGTGCTTCTGGACCATCACGCTGTGCCAGCCACAGAGGGACCACTTCCACAGCTCCTGCTGTGCCCCTGCCTGTGCCCCCCGCCCCGTGGCAGCAACCCACTGCTCTCCGCAGACCCCTTTAGGCTCGCCTTCTAGGTGCTGACATCAGAGTGAAGTCAGGGGACCCTGGGACCCTGAACACTCAGCTGCAGCCACGGGGGCCATGGACTCTCAGCTCCTAGGGGCTCAGTGATGCAATTTCCAAATCAAACCTTTCATTTCTAAAACTCAACGTTTTACGTACTTCTTCCTAACATTTACTCTATATCATTCCTGCTTCAGCTTCACTTTCCTCTTGTATTCAAAATAAAAACAGCATTCACCATTAGAAGAACGTAACACACGATGCCTTCTACATGCAACCCAAAAACATTATCACAGAATGTCTTCAATTAACATTTCATTAACATTGCATCTGCCTGTGGGTGCCAGGCCCTGTGTGAAGACTCACAAGCCCTGTTCCATCAGACGGGCCCCGAAGACACAAAGTGGCAAGGCTGGACTTGAATCCAGGACCCTGGGCCCAGCCTTGCTGAGATGCCGCTTCTTTAGCTGAACCTCAACTGTCTGCTGCAGTTGAGGCTTCGGGGTCTGGGGCACCGACGAGTCAGGTGAGGGAGAACCCCACGCCCAGCCCTCCCGCTGCCCCCAGGGGGCCACTCCTCCAGGCTCATAACCGCAGGCGACCCCTCGGAGGGTGTTTCAGTCAGAGGCAATCAGGGGTCGAAAGCCACAGAATAGCCAGAAGACACTGGCAAGCCCCAAACACGCAGGGTGGATTTATGTGGATTCTCCTGCAATCTGTAAAGATCTGCTTTTCCCTTCCTTTAGACTGAGAACTCTCATTTCCCCCGCCAGCCGAAAGGCTACTGCCCAAGAATGCGTACATAATTCAGTTTAGACGACACACCCCCATCGCATTCATCAGAGCGTGAAAGGTCACAGAAGAGGTCGAGGGAAACCACTGTGGCGGAGGCAGGCTGGGTCCACGCGCTCACCTGCGGTGGCCACGCCCTTTCCAATCAATAGCGGCTTCAGGAGCCCAAACAGCACCTCGGAGGCTCATCAAGCTGAAGGACAGGAACTGGCGGCAATGGCCCCACACAACATGCCACTTTGTCCACAGCTATTCAAGACAGTGTTTCGTTTTTGGAAGAATAAAGGAAAATTCGTCTGAATGAAGGTCATGCTATAGAATACACCATAAAATACCTTTCCTATCTTGAGTTATGTTTAAAAGGTAATTTCCTTTTCTTCCAGTGGAAGAAAAGTTGGCAAAAAAGTAAAAAGAAAAAAAAAGAAAAAAAGCTGTCAATGTAGAATGTTTAACCTCTTGTTTTCCTCTAAAAAGGTAACTTCAGACAACAACCATAAAAATAAATCCTCATTCCCAGTAATTTAAATGGTTTAACAAAAATATATATTTTGATAAGTAAAAATAAAGTTATGCTTTTCATTTTTCTGAACAATTTTTTTTTTTTTTTGCTTTTTCTGGAAATATCTACAATAGTGAATAATGATCATAGACCTGGAAAGTTGTTGAGTTTATATCAGAGCTAAATAATAGCTGAGGAGGATTTTAATCTAAGAATCTGATAGCATAAGCATCTAATGTAGGCCTGGCTATGTGAGACTTTGAAAGTGCTAATAAGAGTAAATGTGGAGAGGTCTCAAAGAGGAAGCCCAGCTGATGTGCTTTTCTGCACCACACGCCTCTGTGTTACTTAACAAGGCTCCCCTGTGCACACCTGTGTGACTCCAGGCCAAGGCAAGGTACCGGCGGGTGTCTTCAGAGGCTTCCGGCTCTCGGGACTTGGTCTGAATGGAGAACGGGGTTTGGGGCTGGGCACTCGCTTCCCCTATGTTCTTGGAAGTAACATTTCTGCTCTTTATACCACATACACTTGGAAATTCAGAAATCTTCCACCTGACTGAATCTGATATTTTGATCCTTAATTATTTAAACATTTTGTCCAAGAATTTTATTTCTTAGCCTCTGTTATCCTTCATCAACGCAGATCTATGTAGGTGGCCCCTCCTGGCATCCAAGAAGGTGTTTCCCACACTCTGGCATGCCTGCCTTCTCTCCACACAGAAGGAGCTCATGGGCCCACCATCACCTCCCCACATTTCAGAAAAGAGCCTGTGGCCCACCGTCACCTCCCCACATTTCAGAAAAGAGCCTGTGGCCCACCGTCACCTCCCCACATTTCAGAAAAGAGCCTGTGGCCCACCATCACCTCCCAGTATTTCAGAAAAGAGCCTGGGGTCCACCCTCACCTCCCCACATTTCAGAAAAGAGCCTGGGGTCCACCGTTATCTCCCCACATTTCAGAAAAGAGCCTGAGGTCCGCCATCACCTCCCAGTATTTCAGAAAAGAGCCTGTGGCCCACCATCACCTCCCCACATTTAGGCTGGATCCAACCCAGAAGGTGCTCCAGGGGGAATGCCCCGTCCACTCCTCTCATACAACCTGAAGAAAACACGCACAGGCCCTCGCTAACTCACAGGCCACACTCCTGAACCTGAAGCTGTCATAAAAAGAGGACAGGCAAGAAGTACCTCCTCAGGTGTCTGCGGCTACTTTGCCAGACTGGAACTGTGCTGGCCTTAAAAATTGCTCAGAGGTTTAAAATCACGTCCCTTCCATTCTCTCCATAAACACTTACTGAGCACCTACTAAGCAGCTGTTTCCAGCAAGGGGCCTCGTGTCTGGGAAGCTCCAGGGGCAGGTCTGCGTTCGCTGGGTTTTCTGGTGGTTTGACAGTGACCTCGTCCACTGAGGAAGGAACGACAGGAAGGCAGAGCGGGAATCTGCACCCACTACGAGTGGCAGAACCATTTCTCTTTCCCACTTTTTGGACAAAGAGAGGAAGTCTGATGAGTTTAACAATTGGTCAAGGTAATTCTCATGCTACGTTAGAGTCTGTTCTTAGCAGATTTGCCACAGGGGAAAAACTGGTAGGAAAATTCTAGAATTTGAACCAAGATCTGAGTAACTCCAAAGTAAACACTCGGTGCTCAGCGTTGCTGCCCTTCCCACACAACCAGCCACTGCAGATGTCCCTGGACTGAGCAGCTGCGCGAGCCCAGCTACCCGGCGTGGCGGCAGGTTCAGCCTTCCCAAAGGCTCCCGCTTTGGTGAGGAGGCACCTTTAAGGACGCCAAGAAAATACGTTACGCGAATAAAATCTTCATCGCCAAAATTTTATTTTAAGATGAAATGGAGACAGCTTTTCTATAATCCTCCAAAGTCCTCAATATTACGATGTAAGTGTCTATAATTAATCTCTCTTGATGTTCTAGGAAATACAAATCAAGACAAACTCTCGTCTTGATAACATAGTTGCCACTCAGTCAACTGCTACTTCCTTTTTACAATAAAAATTGATATCATTAGAGTTTAGATAAAAGAAAAAACATGAAAAAAATGACTCTTCTTAAGAGTAATTATCCCTGGACATACTCAGGGTAGGACTAATTCCTTTCCCTTACGTGTGAGCTCCTACCTCATCTTGATTTAATGCAAAGAAGCTAACGGGCTTCCTCAACACTGCTCTGATTGTTTCAAAGGTTTGATCCCGTTGCTTTAACTGGAAGCCTTTAAAATCCATTGTCTCCCCCCGCAAAAAAAGAAATTAAAAAACAAAAGACAAAACTGAAAAATCTTTGGCTGTTTCACCCTTCTGATTGTGCCTCTTAATTTAGTCATCAGTTATTTTCAAATTCCACTAGCAGCAACAAAGCAAAGCTTTAAATTTGGCAAGATAATCAAAGTCAGACATTGCTCAGAAAATAAAACTTGAAATGACAGAAGATCCCGTTTTCACTCGCAGTGGATTGCATCACCATACCCTTAGTGAAAATAATAGATTTTTTGGAATTTGGGTCCTTTCTAGGAACAGTTCCACAAATGCAGACAAATGTCCCTCTGGGAACAAGTGCCACAGCTGCTGCATCTGGAAATGGGTCTCAAACAGGAGCAATCTGTGATCACAATGAATGATATCTGTAACCTTCAGAGACCCCCCAGCCCTTTAAACAAGCTGGCCTGGAAATCTCAAAGACCCCTACTCACTGGAAGAAACGACAGGCAGGTGAAAGGAGTAAAATCCTTACAAACTGCAAGCCGTGCCTAGCGTCCAGCACAGCTGAGCCACACTTTTAGGACTTCATTCCCGTGTACTTTTATTTGAGAACGACAGTCCCCAGGACCCAAACGACTCTCCAGAACCCCTCAATTTCTCAAAGCGGTATTGAATTAGCAGCACCGCTGGTACCTAATGATGCCTCAGGGCCGACGTGCTTGAGGAAGAAAAGAAGATTTTGAAATCCTTCCCGTCTCAAGTGCGGACGTCGGCCTGGCTCTCCCATTTTCTCCGTGGGGTGGAGGACGGGTTCTGCCGTCCGCCCTCTTCGCGTCCTCTGTCAGCAGCGGAGGCAGGGACAGCTTGTCCTAACCCCCACCCCAGCCTCCTGCGCTGGCTGTGGCCGCCCAGGGCTCGCAGCGCCCCGGCCCCTCCCAGCCAGACCGGGAGTCGGGGACCCAGCTGAGGACAAGGGACGAGGGTGGGACGAGGGCCGGGGGTGGCCAAGACGCGCCCGCAGAGGGAGGCGCGCCAGCTCTGGAGTGGGGGCTGCTCCTCCCGGGTCCCCGGGGGACCAGGCAGAATTCAGCGAGGGCGTCAGGAGTCTTTCCCTCAGCCTCAATCATGACTACGCCTGCCTTTGAAAGAGCTACACAAAGCAGCGTGAAGTAAGGGTCCCCTCACCAAAACAGTCTCTGCAGAATCACACGAACTGCGTCAGCTTATGAAACACAGGCCTAGCGAAGTGAAGGAGCAGCGCTGAGACAGGGTTAAAGCTCCTGCTCCCAAGTTAAGAGCTCATTTGGTCACCCAGAAACCTTTTTCCTTGTGCTTTACTTAGAATGAGTTATTACCCAAACACCCCAGCCAACCTCGTCTACCCTCATCAAGAAGTCACAGAATGGAGAGGGGCTCTGGAAATACACGCTGCCCCTCGGCAGCGCGGCTCTGCGAAACCGCCTCAGTGCTCTGTGCCACTCCGCGGTCTTGCTTCCGCCTGTGATGAGCCAAGTGCCCGGGTTACTAAGTTGATTATTCCAGCATTTTTCCAAGCAAAAGGCCACGCAGCTGGGCGTTTGCAGGGTCGCCGT
>JAQZBX010110939.1:0-10329 GCA_029593785.1 Cabassous unicinctus
AAGTGGTGAAAATTACATAGTATTGGCATGAGGGCATAACGACCAATGGAACCAAATTGAGAGTTATGTTATAGATCATTTCATAATAATATAATTTCAACTGATATTCAACAAAACCACCAAGCCCACTTAACTGTGACAGAATGGCCTTTTCAACAAATCATTCTGGGAAACTGGATATCCATATCCAAAAGAATGAGAGATGTTCACTATCTCATGCCCTATACAAAAATCAACTCAAGATGGAGAAAATATCTCAATCTAAGAGCTAAGACCATAAAGCTCCTAGAAGATAATGTAAGGAAGCCTCTATGAGATCTAGAGGTAGGAAATAGTTTCATAAATTTTACACACAAAGCATGAAATATGAAAGAAAAAATAGATAAATGAATTCTCCTCATAATTAAAAACTTTTGAACTCCAAAAGAGTTTGTCAAGAATGTGAAAAGGCAGTCCACATAATTGGAGAAAATATTTGGGAAAAGTTTATTTCATAAGGTCCTAATATCCAGCATATGTAAAGAAATCCTACATCTCAAAAATAAAGACAAAAAACCCTCTTAATAAATGGGCAAGAGATTTGAATAGGCACTTTTCCAAAGAAGAAATATCAATGTCTAAAATGCACATGAAAAGATGTTCAACATTACTAGCTATTAGGAAAATGCAAATTAAAACTATAAAAATATCATCTTACACTTATTAAACTGACAACTATTAAACAGAGAAGTACAAGTGTTGGAGAGAATGTGAAGTAGAGGGAAACTTCACCCACTTATGGTGAGAATGTTGAATGATGCAGCCATTGTGGAGTGCAGTTTGTTAGTTCCTAAGGAAGTTAACTATAGAATTGCCATATGATACAGCAATCTCACTGCTGGCTATATATATACCCAGAAGAATTCAAAGCATGGACACAAACAGATGTATGTACACAAATGTTCACAGTGCTATTATTCACCATTGCCAAAAGATAGAAGCAACCCAATTATCCATCAACAGGTGAATGGATAAGCAAATTGTGGTATATATATTCAATGGAAAATTACACAGCTATAAGAAGAAATGAATTATTGACACATGGATCAACATGGATGAATCCTGAAGATCTTATATTGAGTGATGTATGCCAGTCATTGAAGGACAAATATTATATGAATTCACTGATGTGACCTTAGCAAGAATTTGAAAGATAGGTTAAAAGAAGACAGAAAGGGAGTAGAATATGGTGAGCCAATTCTCAATATGGGAAAAACCTTTGATAAGGTGGAAGTGGATGGTGTGGCAGTGGATAGGGGTTATTATGTGCAGGAATGTGAGTGAGGACAATGGTGCTGTAATGTGAGGGTGAGTAGAGTGGTGGGTTGGGTTGGATTATCTATGGGACTAAGGGGAGGGCTGGAGGAAGGAACAGTGAACTCTGGGTATTTGTATGTCTGTGGTTAAAACTGCAATGGAGGGAATGTTCTTTTGGTAAATATTGAGGCATAGTGTTACTGGTGCAGGGCATTGTGGTTCCGAAGATATTTGGGATAGGGTGCATCTGGGGCATGCTTCTGTGGAATATGAAATTGTTCATCTTGTCATGGCATTTTTCTGAGTTGGTGGAGATCCAGACAATAAATAAGAATATCAACTCTCATTCTGGGGCATCTTGCTATTTTCTCAATTAGAGGGCAAGTATATCTGGAGAAAAGAGGAAGTGCCTAATAAAAGAAAATAGATCAATATGTCAGGCCCTCTATATTAATACAAGTATCTGTGAATGTTATTCTTCATAAATTGAAACTTTGTGGGTACCATGGGTTCTGAGGGGAACAGAAGAATAGATGGAATATAGGGCATTTTTAAGGCATTGAAATTATTTTGCATGATCTTACAATTACAAATAGAGGCCATTATACATTTTAGCAAACCTATAAAAGTTCATAGTGCAAAAAAAAAAAAAAACATTCACCATATTTGGAAGCAATGCTTCAATATTTGCTCATCAATTGTAACAAATATTCCATACCCATGTAAGATATTATTAATAGGGGAAAATGTGATAGGGAGAGGGGTGGCATATATGGGAATCCCCTACATTTTCTATGTGAGTTTCCTGTAATCTGAAGTTTCTTTGAAAATGAAATTTAAAAAATAAGGCACTGGGGTAACATACAGAAGGAATGGTCACTGTACATAAAAGACAACAGATTTTATGTTGATAAAGACCCAAGGCAAAACATATTTTTTTTTTGCGTTTTATTTATTATTTATTATTTTTATTATTATTATTTTATTTATTTTTATCTTTGTTTTTGGATAAGTATTGGAATGCAGAATGGACACAGCATTTTCAGATGAGCATCACTAGTGCAGGGTGTGAGTGATGGGGGATTGTGTGGGGAAGGGTGGACCTGAGGCATGCTTTTGTGGAATATGTATGTGTTCAAGTCACCATGGGGTGTTGTCTTGTTGAGTGGAGACCCACACAATAACCAAAAAAATATTGAATTACCAACCTGGGGAGGAATGTGATTTCTGCTGTTGTCGGGTAGAATGTTTTAGTAATTTGACTTAGATACAGTTAGTTGATGGCATTGTTCATATTTTCTATATCCTTTTTGATATTTTTTCTATTAACAATTACAGAGAAAGTAGTGTTGAAAGCTCTTACTGTAATTGGGGGTTTGTTTATTTCTACTTTTAATTCTGATACTTTTTAATTCATCTGTTTTTCAGCTCTCATCTAAGATTATATCTTTTTGAACATTGATCATTTTATCATGTCATGCCTCCTTTATTCTTGTTAGTTTATTTGTGGTAATAAGAGAACTACTCCAGTATTTCAAAATTAGGGATTGCAAAGTATTATTTTCTTACTTTTACTTTTTAACCTACCTAGCATTATGTTTGAAATGAGGCTTTTTGTTTGTTTTCATCATATGCATCATTTTAAAAAAATCAATTCTGAACATTTCTGCCTTTGATTTGGTGATATTTGACCATTTCAATGCAATATAATTATAGCTATTATGGGCATAAAGATTACACTTTTATTATGTGTTTTATTTTATTTTTTTTCTTTTTAGGTATTGGGCCTGGGGATTGAACCCGTTACCACATATGTTGAAAGCCGGTGCTCAACCACTGAGCCACATCAGATCCACTATTATATTTTATATTTAACGTTTAAAACATTTTCATAGAGAATATTTTAATATAATTTTATGTATAAAATGGGAAATAGTTGATAAATAAAGCATTCTGATATGTATTGATTACTGAATTTATGTCATACCAGTATCTGAATTCAGATCGTGAAAGATTTCATTAAAAATGACAGTAATAATTTACTATCCAAATAAGAAAAGCAACTGAATATGATTCCTATTTATTTAATATGATTAACATAAATCCTGTGTATGACACATGGCACTTGAATTAGTGAGTGTTCTCTGTTTCTAGGGAAGCAGATTTGACAGGATGTATGTGTATGTGTATATGTGTGTGTG
Organism: Cabassous unicinctus; assembly: GCA_029593785.1. Classification (NCBI taxonomy): domain Eukaryota; kingdom Metazoa; phylum Chordata; class Mammalia; order Cingulata; family Chlamyphoridae; genus Cabassous; species Cabassous unicinctus. The sequence continues at coordinate 3,498 of JAQZBX010110939.1, forward strand.
TATGTATTATGGAAACATTTTAATGGGAACTGTCTCACATAGCTGTGGGAATGGACAAATCCAAATTCCCATTTTAATGGGAATTGTCTCACATAGCTGTGGGAATGGACAAATCCAAATTCCCATTTTAATGGGAATTGTTTCACATAGCTGTGGGAATGGACAAATCCAAATTCCCTCATCAGCTGGGAAGCCTGATGAGGGTTTTGATGAAATTTCCAGGAAAAGCTGCCTGGCTGAATTGATGAAATCATTACTTCTCCATTTAAGGGCTTCAACTGATTATTTGAGACATCTCTCAGTTGAATGTAGATTTAATTAGACATAGATGAAGTCAACTTACTGATAATTTAAGTCCAAAAAATATCCCCACAGTAACAATCAGGCCAGTGCTTGTTTGACCAAACAACTGGACACCATCATATAGTTAAGGTGACACACAAATTTAACCCTCACAGCACTGGATTGAAAATCTGGCCTCCATTAGATTCAAAACCCCAGCTACCCATGGTCTCACAGGAAAACAAGCCACTGGACTCCATTTTTGGCAAATTGGATCCCAGTTTACCTAGTCATTTGAGAACTCTAGGAAATACATACATCTTAGGATCTTTTAGGCCTAAACACTTAAGAGAGACAATGCAGTTTGATTCTGAATTGGTGTCTAGAAAGCACACAAGTAATATGATACAATCCTGTTCATCCAGACTCAATTTCTCAAGAGGGGTCACTTTGTGAGTATGAAAATGGATAGTATTATTCTAATCTCTGCTTCCAGATCTACACTGCATAAAGAATACACTTAAGTGAGAGATGGAATTGAGATACTGCTAATTTCTACATGGTGAGCCAATTTCAGTCTATTATGAGTGATAGCTTCCTTACACCCTGGGCTTCTCTCATGCTCTTAGCCCAAATGAGAGCAGAAAACTAGGAAAGGACATCCTACATTTTTAAAATATACTGTGTAGGTTGGTTTATTCCATCTTCTCTGTTCTCAAAATAAGGATGATGCGATACTCAAAGATGACTCCATGCTTAAATGATACTATTTTCATGTCAATTCAGTTCAATACATTTTGCCAAGTCCAGTATCTGACAATCTGATTAATCCTGATTTTTCTTTATTTTTTCATAGAATAAATAGATCATATTTTCCCTGTACAAGTCATAAAAAAATTGGGTCAGATTTTGATCTTCTCATTCTGATATTTTCACTTGATAATTGAAATACTAATTCCACCATTGTAGCTCCTTTTCTTTTTGGGGAAGAAAAGCGTGGGATTAGATATGATATATGGAAAGTTTTCCAATAGCAACACTCAAATATAAGTACACACAAACAAATATAATTCTTTTATAATTACCTAATTGTATAGATTTGTGCAAATACTTACATGTGCATGCACATTTACAGAAATCAACACACACTTATGGAGATTTTAAATACAGATTTACCTAATGATATACCAATATGTATTTTCTATATTTTATCATCTAGTTTCCCAGCAATATTTTACACAGCTCTGAAAAGTATAGGGCATTTCCCGATTGAAATATTTTCAGCTGGGGGCCAAGAAGTGTCCACAAATATATAAGAATTTTTTAAATAAATAAAGAAAATAAAACTCTATTTTAAAAAAACATATTTTCTTAATCATTTTAGTAAAAAAATTTAACTTCTGGATTTTCAAAATATGATCAAAAACCATTGTTTCTGCATTCCAGAGTCCGAAGACACAGCAAGTGACTTAGCACTTCTGTGATCATGCACAGCTCACAAGCAGATTACTGATGTTCATATGATTACTATTATTCACTCTATGTATTTTAAAATGAAATCATTTTCACATTTTAGAATTAATCCATAGTAGACTGATAACTTAAGCATACCATTCATAACAAAAAAGCTTTAAGGCACTAGCAGAAGAGAGCAGGTGGAGAGCTCTGAATAAGAATGTTGTGTTTTGTTTTTTATTTTGTTTTCACTCTGAAGAATCAGCATGCCCGAGAAATTTATCAACATGACCATCACAAAGGAATTCTTGCTCATGGGATTCCCTGATGACTGGATGCTACAGAGACTCTGTGCCACACTCTTCTTCCTCATTTACCTAGCAGCAGTGATGGGGAACCTCCTCGTTATCATTGCCACCATCATTGACCAGCATCTCCAACTTTCCATGTTTTTATTCATGAAGAATGTGTCCTTGCTTGATATCTGCTTTATCTCTGACACTGTCCCTAATTCCATCATGAATTCTCTGACTAACAGTCATTCCATATCCTTCCTAGGATGTGACATGCAAGCTTTTCTTGTTGTGGTTTCCTCTGGCACAGAGTTTGCCCTCCTTAGGGTGATGTTCTATGACTGCTATGCTGCCATCTGCTATCCTCTGCACTATAAGGTCATCATGCACAGAGGTGCCTGTGTGCAGATGGCAATGGCATTATGGCTCAATGGATGTGTTTATGGCACCGTTCATATAGCAGGTACATTCTCTGTCAGTTTCTGTGGGTCCAACATAGTCCATCAGTTCTGTGATATTCCATCACTGCTTACACTTGCCTGTTATGAAGAGAATATTTTGGAAGATGCGTTTCTTATTTTCAGCTTTTGTCTTGCTTTTGTGTATTTCATTTTAATGGTTGTTTCTTATGTTCACAATTTTGCCACTGTTCTAAGAATCCCATCTGTAAAGGGAATACAAAACCTTTTTTCAACCATTTTGCCCCATCTCACTATGGTGATGCTGTTCTTGTTTTGCGGGTTTCCTACATATTTGGCAAAAAATTTCAAATCTTCATCACTGAAATTGCTGATATCTGTGCTTTACATGATGTTACCCCCCACCCTGAATCCTCTCATCTACAGCCTGAGAAACAAGGACATGCATACAGCATTAGTAAAAGTGATAGCAATAAAACTTGGAAAATGATTTCTTGATTTTGATATTTAGTTTTAATTACTATGAATATCTCTTCAAAATAAAGAGACACCTCTATTTTCTTATTTTTAATCAACAGAATTTAACAATGTGGTGTGTTAAGAACATACCAGGTCAAAATTTTATTAAATTATTTTATGTGTAGTAAATGCATAGCTTGGAAATACTCAACTGAATGTTTCTCTTTTCAGTATCAATTTTATATTATCAGGTTCTGTTTGGGAGCAAATTCTGTATGTTTTACACTCACTGTCAGTGTTTGCAAATACATTTCAATCTCTCAACATTTTTAGGGTTGTCATAAAAATGGTATTTAAAAATTTTTATTTCTGGAAGTACACTTTCTTTTTAGGGCACCTGTAGTAAAAATGAGGATGCATAATTATTCATGATTTGTATTTAATGATTCTGTTGGTCAATGCTATTAAAATATTTACTTGTTGAGTTGGGAGCAGAACCATTTTAGGATTTGTCAAATTGTGGTGATTTCTGGTCACGTAAGAATTAAGAATATATAAATTTGGTAATGACAAAATTATTATTAACATCCAGTTCCAGAATAAAAAATCATCAGGAATGGTTTGTTTTGTTTTATTGATTCACAGACTATCAAAATCCTGAAATAATTCTGAACATGTCTTATCTCCACCTATTTATGATTCTAGTTCTTTTTTTCTGAATACAGTGTCCTACCACAAATTTCTGTGCCTTCCTTTTCCTTTCTTTTCTTTTTCCCCCTTTTAGTCTGTAATTCCTTCCTTTACCCCTACTTTCTATCCTGGACTTTATGGTTTCTCTTTCCTCTTTCCCTTCCTTATTCTCCTCTTCAAAGTCTGTCTTTATTTAACTTCTACACCATAAGAATAGATTCTTCAAGTCTCCACTTAATTGTAAGCTCATTTCACTGTTACTTGTTATTCTATTTATATTTCAACTCATAATATCCTATGACCTGCAGAAAATTCTCTTTACTTCTATCTTCTTTTTGGTGACCTTTGTGTTTTCAATTTATGTATTGTTACATACAATTTTGTTTATATTTATGATGGCTTTTAAAAATCATACTTGAAAATACAACCTCCAGAAAAATAAATGTGATTCATTACATTGACTGTTAAAGTAAGATGTGTAACTCCTAGAATATAACATCAATTCTCACTATTATCAGCACAGTCTCTGGGTATGTGTCTGACTGCCTTTCAACCACCTTTAAAATAACTATTTTTAAAGTTATTTTTTCTGTTCATATGGGAAAATCAATGATGAATTTTCACATTATTTTACTAAATTTTATTTTTTCATTTTTATATCCATTTCTAAGATTTAATTTGTAAATTTTCCATCTAATCTCTTTGCCCATTATTCCCTTTGGAAATTATTTCCCCCCCTTAAAATTCTGGACGACATGTTTATGCATTAACATGTAAAATTCACATTCCATTTTGTGAAATACTCTTGCTTTGTAGTTTGTCAATTTTTGTACATGAGGCACACTAACACCTAAAAATCTACAACTATTTCAAATATCTAAAAATATTTTTCTAAAGTGTCTTCATGTAAACTGAATATCTGCCTCCAGCTAGGTTTTACTCTAACACTGTTCTTTGTATTCTAGAAACATATGACTTATTTATACCAATCACTAATTACTAAAAATTTAAAATAACCCCAAATGAAATTTAGTAACAATTTTAAGATATGTAGTCTAGAGCAATTACCAGGATTTCTTTATTGTTTTGGTATTTTATTTTAATTATTAATATAACAAAAACTACATGATCATAACAATAATAGCAGTAAGAGACATAAGGGCAAAAACTAAATATAATGTCCCTTTAATTGTGAATCTAACTATTTTGAAGCACCTAGGGCTATAGGCAGTGTTACCTGAGGTACTTAGGTATCTATATATTTTTCTCTTTTTTTCCATTTTTTGATTTCCTTCATCAATTCTAATTATTTCTATTTTGGCTGGGTACATTGTATTTATTGATGGTACATGACAAGGTAGAGCCATCTGAGCCCCTCTCCTTCTTCAGGGGGTCTGGTATGGAAGCTGTAGAGAATGGGTGATTCTCAAGTTAGGCTAGGACTTCCCAGGAGTGACTGCTTCTCTCTTCCTCTCATGCTGTTGCTGGGGCTGCTGACCCAGAAGACTCTTACTCCTTGGAGCTCATGTGGACCATAAGGTCCACCACCCTGTTGCTTTAGCCTAATTCATTGTTGTACCAGGAAATGAGCTTTACAAAGTGTTTGCTGAGGGCAATACCAGCACCACCACCAGCATCAAAATTGCTAGAGTGCATTTCGCTGTTAAAGTCTCAGGATACAACCTGGTTCTCAGTGTAGCCCAAGATGCCATTCAGGAGCCATATGATACCTGCTTCACCACCTTCTTGGTGTCATCATATTTGGCCCCTTACTCCAAACCAAAGGTCATATCCACATGGCAGCAGGGTTGATAATTGAATACAGAAATGTTTTCACCAGTTATTGTATCATTTGAGATTATGTTAATCATTAACTTGAGCAACAGTTTATCCCTGAAAAAGGTTTGCAGAATTTTAATATTACATATAGTATTTAGAAATGGCACTCTCCAGCTTTGCTGTCCAATATGGCAGAAGCTAGTGACAGCCATTTAAAATAATTAAAATTAAATTATATAAATAATTCATTTATTCTATCAGACAAGTTATAATTCAAGTGTTCAATAATGAAACTTGCCTAATAGCTATCATATTGGATAGTATTTATAGAACATTTTCATCAACCCTGAAAGTTTTAATGGATAACTGCTTCTTTGTTTTCTTTTATTTGTCTACTTTCCTGATCAATTTTTTAATATTGAAAGTCTCAGAGAAGTCTGCAGGGATTTAAGTCCATTAATCCCTTAAAACAACACTTATTTCCCCTCCAGAGGCCTCTATTTTACCTAAGAGAGCTCAATTTTGAAGGACTTTAAAAATTCCATAAAACTCTTTGGCAAGTGTTCAAAGGAGAATCCATAGATCTCAAATGTTCCTCAATCAGTATTATTGAAATAAATGTGCAAATGTGGCCAAATCATCATCTTCCAGAACAGGGCAAGAAAGTCAATGGTGTCTCCACTTAATAGAATTTGCAGGCTTATAGTCAAATTTTTGTTTTTGCCTTGCTAGCATTTATCTAAAATTTACAGATTTCAAAATGGCATTGAAGGGCTAGAATTAGACAGTGAATAAATATATGATAGTTTTCCATTGAAGCACAAAATATTCCCTTTAGTTTTGATTATTCTAAACTTATATATTTGTTCTTCCAGGCCTAGGACTTGGTAGTTGGTGCCTGAAGTTGATATTTCTTTGATTTTTTCAGTCTTCCAAAACTTGTTTAGCCGTATACCTGCATTATCTTCTTGCTGTTGAAATGATTAGCCTGTTTTATATTTTCTTGAGTAATGACTGTCTTATTCTGGGCTCTGAATTACATAGTACTATTGGACTGAAAGTTAAATCCCTGAGTTTGTCATTCTCTTTCTGTCAGTCAGAAGCAGCTATAACAACTCACAATCTAATTACTCATTAATATTAACTTATCAGTCAAATGAGGCAGTCACTTAGTCCCCAAGGCACTTTCCTCAAGCAGTTAATTCAAAGTCAACAATGGATCACTACCTTCCCTTTTGTCTTTAGCAAAAATTCAACACTATATACAAAGTCAAAGAAATGATTAAATCAATCCCAGAGTTCTATCTTTGAAGAGCCATTTCCAGGGAACACACATGATATCAAGTACTATATAGGAAAATGTTGATAAATTGGACTCTACTAAAATTAAAATCTTGCAATTATCAAAAGACCACAATACAATAGTCAAAAGATAAGCCATATGGTTGGTGACAA
>JAQZBX010110940.1:0-10332 GCA_029593785.1 Cabassous unicinctus
ACACTTGTTTTAGTGTTTCAGTACAGTTTGGATTCACGGCAGCGGTACTTGTATCCTTGAAACCACATTGAGCTGGGGAATCGGTGACCTGTCCCGTGGTGGTCCTGCTGGGACCTCAGAGGACCTTGGTTGCTCACTTTTCTATGGTGTGAACAAAATCTTGTGTTCTTAGTTGTGTCTGGTTCAGATACGGGCAACTAGTGAGGTTTTAAAACTGCCTGGATGCTTTGTCTATAATGTTTCAGGTGATAGGCCTGCGGCAGTAAAGGGGAAATATAATATAATATATATATTATTCCATTTACTTATACTTGGTGCCCTTTGGAGTTGGTTGCTAATCACAGTGGAACCGTCTGAATGAGAGTCCACTTGTTTCTGTTTTGCCCCAAATTTTTCAATTGATACTCCCCAAAATGTTATCTCTGTGTTCTTTTGTGCTTCCTCATTCATGCATTGTATCTGCCTAAGTTCCAGCCTTATTAAAATGCTGTCTTTGGGGGTCCTTTGGATACTATATGAGCTAAACAAACCTCTTTAGTCAGCAGAGTGTCTCCTATATGGGATCCCAATATAGTGTGAATTTCTTTCTGTATGTACCCACAGAGGGAACGAGAGGGATAAGCATGCATTTTTATACGTGTATTCATGTGCATAGGAAATGTGTTTTCTGTAAAAACAAAACAAAACATACATATCCTATGTGCATTTGTGTTCTTTATGTGCCAAAAGTACAGTGTATGTACATGTACCCCATGTACATATATGAATATACATGGCTAGTTGTGTCTACGCACATTAACATATGTGGTGACATGCTGGTTAATATATAGAAATAAATGCAATCATATAATTGTTTTTATCGTCCTAATATGTATATGTCCACATTTACCTGTATGCCATCAAGTATCACAGTGTTGATAATGGTATTAACGTTCTCTGAAAATCTGGAAGATTTTGTTCTTCCTTGCCATGAAAACCAGTCATAGAATCTAACCACTGGCCGTGCAGACGAGCTGTTCTTTCAGAGAATTGGTGTAATATTATGCACTTGGTGAATAGGTGGTGGAGGATCAGCTGTGACTCTTTAAATAAATGTTATTCAAATTCCTTCCACTTTCATTTCCCTTACCACTATAAGGGACACACCCAACTTTGCTACTGAACTGTGTTGTCTATCTGCTTCCTACACACTCGTGGAACTGGCCTTAGTGAGTAGCAAAGGAAATATGAGAGATAAAGTTGAAAGCTGCTTTCCTTTTGTTGACATTTCCAGAGCAACAAGTCAGAAAGCTTGACTCCCTCTGGGTCATGGTTAGATGATCTGTCCACTAGTAACCATGATGACTCCTAACACAACTATTCAAAACATTCTGGTAAACAAAAGGGGAGTGGCTGTTAACTTGCAAACGCTTGTTTGAATTTTCTATATATGGGGGGAAACAACTGAAGAACAAGGTAAGGGGCACCATAGGATGCAAGTCTCCACATTTCTGAATTTAAGCCGTTCTGGCCCGGCCTGGGTGGAAGGCTGTTTCGGAGGGGCCTTCATATCTACCATCTGCTGTCTTTACCGACGCGAGATCTTTGCCACATCTTAGTTCAGAGGGAGTTTTAAATTAAATCACATACTCATTCTGATGCTTCATGTCTATTCCTCAGTCATACTAACCTTTCCACCTGAAGTTTTGCTATCTCTTAGCATTCCTTTCTTTCAAATATGTTTCACAAATGTTGACTGATACGTCTAGTCACCAAATGAGAGGACCCATTTGATATATGTTTTCTTAATGTATTGTGATTGACTTTGCTATATTTTCCATGGGCTGAGGTACTGTTTTCTACTACCAGAAATACATTTCAAGTCTTTATAAATCTTCTGTGAAGTATCTTCTAAGAACAGAAATAAAATGAGTGTGTCTTACATTATTTACTGTTATCCGTAGCATCAAAAATAAATACATGTCCCCAGAAAAAAAAGGCTATATTATTATAACACATAGATACATTGAGGGTTTAGAAAGTAATACATGTGAAACAGGTTAAGAACGACTTTATTCACTTACTGGCATTTGGGAAGGACTCAGGTTGACAGGAAAATGAAACAATCTGTATTAATATAAAGCACTAGAAATTTAAATAAATAGTGTTTGAAAGCGATAGCAGGATTTTCTTTGAATGCTGCTGCATAAATTCTGCTGGTTAAATGTCAGTTAAATGCGTGTCACTGGCATGCATTAACTTGAGAGAGCCACAAAAATATCCACTTAGAGCTTTAAAATATTTAAGCTCTTTAATGTTCTTTTGACCTTCAGCTTAAAGGACATAGTCACATAGCAGAGGAAATGCCTCAAATTCTAGCATCTGGGTTTGTTTCTTTATACTTTTTTGGCACACTTACAACAGTAGGGCTTTTCTTTCCTTTAATTTTTTTCACAGTACAGTCAACACAGACTTTTCACACAACCAGGAAAGGACAGTCGTGAAGCCAAAAGCAATATGTTTCTGCTCTCTGCTCTGTGGCAGGGCCTAATTGAATGGCATGTTGTTTCAGAGGGAGGCTAGGACCAAAAAGCAAACAAACAAAATCCCACACAAATAGAAATTTTGTATAAAATTAGATACCTACGCATATGCATATATTTATATATGCTCAAATTTAATGCAGTCAGTGCCATGTTAGTTTGAACTTGTTGAGTCTTTATTCGCCACTGTGTTCAAGTTATTTCATTTGTGTGTAGTTTTGGGATCTTTGACTAGTTTTTCAACTACTTGAAAACTTTAGAATTTCTTCTGTAGCTCAGAAGAGAACATAGTTTAGTTAAAGTACTTAGTAAAAGTGTATGTATTTTGATGTATGTGCTTTATTTCACGTCTTTAAGTATTCCAGCCATATTTGTCATTTATCACTAGTGAAACGTCATAAAACTTTAGAGAATGAAGGAATGACATCTGATTTGCCATTATTTAAAATGCCCATACCAAAACAGTAAGCTAGGGTTATGAGATTTTCATGTTTTCCTGGCTTTACATAGAATGGGTTTTTGTATGTGAGCTTTTCTTGAGATTTTAACAATGTGAAACAGCATCTCTTTATATTTTAGAAATATGGAAACACTTCAGAGCAGTTCAGTTTCATAGCATACATTTCAGTTTACAGTGACCGCCGTAGCTGCTCACTGCTAAAGTCTCCGATGCTGTGTCACCACTGCTGTGCCTTATCATTGCTTGTGGCCATTTGTGTAGTTCTGACCTAAAAAAGTAAAGAAGCAATACTATTGCGTACACATATGCTCACAGCCTTAAAAGGGAAAGCTCTTAAAAGTAGCCTTAAAATTCATTTCTAAAAGCCCATCTCAGTTACTAAACTGTTTTGTGTAAACTTTATATATTAAATATATACCCTGTAGAGTTATGTCAAAAGGGATAATCATTTGCCCTTAGCAGATGCCTCTATTGTTTTCTCTAACATATTAAATAAATATTTGTTGAGTACCTGCTGTGTATCTACTATTCTGACTCAATACAGGGTGAACAAGAAAGAAAAGGTCTCCCAGTCCCCTGGAGTTTCCAGTCTTGTAAGCAAAATAAATAAAAGGCATAAATAAAATTATATAAGTGCTGTAGAATAATGGAGTACTGAGGCTGAGATAGGATGGCCTGAGAAAATCTTTCTGAAGAGATATTTAAGTGGAATCGGGGAGAATGCTTAGGACACTGAAGGAGAGCCAGGAGAATGGTGATGTGGCCTGATGACGGCACTGGCAGAGAAGCTGGAGAGAAGGGGGATGGATTCACTGTGACATTTGGAGTTACAGTTAAGAAGGCTCACTTAGAATGGATTTGGGCGTCAGGTTAGGGGGTAGACTCCAGAATGACTCCCAGGCTTTAGACTCCCAGGCTTCAGGATTGAACAGTTGGTGTCAATTTCTGAGATAGGGAAGCCTGGGCAAAAACTGAGTGGAGTAAAAATTACCTTTGAAATGCATCAAAGTACCAAGGTAGGTGATTTTTGAGTCCTTTTTTCCATACTTGGAAATGAAGTCATTAAAGTATTCCACTGTGTGGAACATTTGAGCAAAATTCTGAAGATTCCAACTTGGTGGCCCTTGTTTCCGGTTCCTCAGCTTTGTCTTCTGCAGACTATTTTATCTAATCCTCTACTTTGTCCCACTGGCCTTTCTTCCTTAGGAATGCAACAAAACCATACCCCAACTTACTTGGCCTCCTTTTGAAATTGCTTACAGATTCTTTCTTGTATATTTTTGACAGCAGGCATCTATGGTCTTCTGCAGATTATTCTCATCCTAGGAGCCCACCCTAACCAAGGCCAGCTGAGGGAAATGCAAGTTCAAGTCTCTCATTCCTTATACATACCTTAGTACATGCAAGGAATTCCCATACTGTTTAAGTCTTTCTCCCTCATCCCCATCCAAGGAACATTCATGTGGTAGGATGTCATCATTCTTTCCATGTCAGTTTACTTACCATACTACATTTTACCCCGCTACGTGCCTACCTGTACAGCCCGCTAGCTCTTGAGCTCTATGAGGGCAGAGACAGTGCTGGCACCTAGAGGGTAACTAATAAATGCCTGATGATTGAAATAATGATGGATTGGAACTAGAGTATAAAAATCTCTCAATATGTTTTAAAATACTGAATTTATTTTGTAAGCCACTTTGGATCCATTTCAGGCTTGTAAGCAGAGGGGGTAGCATATGGAGTAAAGGATAGGATGTTCTGGTTCCTCAATTGAAAACACTTAATAAAGGAAAAGTTGCTATAAAAAGATTGGTCATCACCAAGTATCCTTAAGTATAAAAAAACGTTCAGGATTTGGAAATACTTTAATGGTCATAATCATGAATATTAATTATCACAGACCTGATAAGGAGAGACGTGCACAATTATCAGAGATTTCCAGTTGATAGAAAACAGAACACTAACTCATTTTTGTACTGCTATGTTTGTCCTCTGAAAGGAAGAGACATAATAGGTTTAGTATTTTTTGACCTGTCATTTGATTTTAGTTATGCCTAATTTCATTGATGCTTATCCTTTTGGCTCTGGTCACATTCTTTTCTATATTATTGCTGCAAATTTTTCAGATACAAAGAGAAAATCATATTTGTTATATGCAGTTGGAAGAAACTCTGGCACAGATCCTCCAGAAACCAAAGAGAGAAATTATTAGCCATATCCAGACCAGTAGCTGACTGGCTCGGATTCTTCCTCCCATGAGTATTCCTGATTAATGGGAGAATCTGTTCAGTCATCTGAAAGCCTGTATCCTGAGCCCAGTCTGTCCTGGCTTCAGAGCATGACCAGCTGCACAGCTAAAGCCATTGCCAGGGCTGTGTTTCTGATTCCACTTCTCAGCATGGTGGACGTGGTGGGCAGGGCATCCATGTCAGTTTAGACATTTCAGCCGATAAGCCCCCGTCCAGAATCCCTTCACTCACATTGGACAGTGTACCCTCTTCCGAAGCCATCATTCTCCACGGTGTAGATGTTGCAGTTCCTCCTGTGTTCCTTTATTCTTGACTTGTATTCAGGCCACTTAACACCTATATCTGTAGTGATGAGTTTGCTCTGTGACTTCCCCTAACTTCTTTCCCTTCACCTGCCTTCCCTGCTCTCTTCCACTCTCTTCCACCATACTTCTCCTAATTTCTGCTTACCTTCTTTCCCTCTCTACCATTATATTTTCCCCCTTTACATTGAAATAGCCTTGTATGTTGGTTATTTCCAGCAATATTCACCCACTCAATTTTTTTTTCCAATTTAAAGTATGTGCTAATTTTACAAAGTTGATGCAGTTTATGGCAGCATTGGTAGGCTGAAGTAATAAAATACTCTCATAGCAAATACATTAATTAGCTTCCTCTCTCATCTTTTCTTCTTCTTTATTCTAGACTCAACCTGTTTTATTTCAGGGGCCTATTATCTGGGTGGCTGGAGTTTGGAGCCCTTATAGAGTCTTCAAGGCTGAAGAGGTATCTCCACTCTATCTTTAATATTTTGTAAGCAACAAGATGAAAATCTAGAATAAATTGGTGACAATTAAATTTCTGACCAAATAAGATTTGATCCAGTAAACATTTGGGCATACAATAATAAATAAATAAGGTATGGCCCTAGCTCAAGATGCTTCGTTTTCTTGAGTTATGAAAACAATCCACTAGAATAGAAAGTAGAATGAATAAGTATTCTAGTAGTTTAGAGATCTAAGCAGAAAGCCACAAGAGTGCTGAGAAAAGTGATATTCTGACTGGGAAAATCAGGGATGCTTTTCTTTCCCAGAGAAGATGGCATTTTAGTTGAACTTTGACGGTTGGATAGGGTGATATCAGTAGATGCAGAGGAGGGGGCAATGTGTGCAGGGGACGTGTGGGTCTTCCAGTGTGGCTTGGGGTGGGGGGTGGGGCATGTTGTTTATGAGCAAGTCCTGACTGTGTTTTCAAAAAGGTTATGACAAAAGGAGCAGGAGTCAGTCAGAATTGTCACTTGAAGGTAAAGTAAGATCTAAAGGAAGCATGGCTTTTACTTTTTAAATTTTGGAAATTTGAGCACAGAGTGGGAAGAGCCAGAGGAGAGGGAGAAATTCAGGGCATAAAGCAAGAGTGCCAAACCCCAGATGGCATGACAGATTTTCCTTCAAGTTCTGTTTTCTTGACTTTTCATGCTTTGGCTCTGGTTCTGCCATGTCCAGACTCCCTTATTATGCAGTGCAAAGGTGGGAAAGTCTCTAAACCCAGGAATCAAGAATAGAGGTAAAGTTGCTTGCACTCAATAGGAAATCGCATCTCTTCAAAGCAGGAAAATGGCAACAGCATTGGCAGGGTTTGGAGGATCTTCACTCAAGAGTTTTATTTCCTTTGGGTCTCAGTCTAGAGGTTTCCGTGGGTTGGTGGACTTGGGCAAGTCCTCTTGGAGCTTTCCTTCTCTTATCCATTAAAGTGACATGATGGCCCAGGGCGTGCATCATAGATCATATGTGAACACTTTCAAAGTTGGATTCAAATCCAGGCTTTATCCCCTCTATCTCCTCTCTTCTCCTTTCTCTTCACTTCTCTTCCTACCTACTCTCCTTTCTCCTACTGTAATCAGCCTGATTTATCCTGACACTATCCCTATAATAAATATCAGTGGGTGTTGCTAATTAAATACTAGCATATTTAAATAAATTTTCTAACAATAGTGAAAAGGCTGAGTGGTTTATAGACCTCATGAAGAATATCCTAAAGTTTAAAACTAAAGTTCTGGCAATAAATCAGGCTGTTTAATATTAGGACATTGTGGTAATTCTGTTGAGAGAGTACTTTTGGACACTCTGCAACGTTAAAATGTACATAATAATTTACTGTTTCATTAATAGCTTTTTTCCTTACTTACATCTAGCTCCTCTTTGGACAGGTGAGATTGATGTCTGAGCACATGGTTTAGTGAAAACAGCAGCTCCTTGAACTCCTTACGTAAAGATTATACTCTCCTAATTTGCAAGTATTTGCTTTATTAAGAAGAACATGTCTTATTGCCACTTGAAGTAGAGTCATCCCAGAATTGATGGCTTTGCTCTTGGTAACATGCTAACACTCTCAGGCCATCCACACTCCACGTGCTAGGGAGTGCACCAAGTCCTCGGTAAAGAGGGACTTTGGGAAATTGTCTGACACGGGTGCTCTGTGTTGCACGTCTGAAGTACCTGGATGTTATGTTCAATGGTGAGAGTAAGACGGTGGGGGTTTGTAATTAATTTTAATTTCTACCACATTAGTGGCATTAAACCCCAATGATTTGATTGTTTTCTTTGTAACTTTAAAATCCCATTGAGTTCTTTTCTCATTTCAAACATCTGTAACTAACTTCTGAAGCTTATTTCTTCTTAGTGTTGTTGTTTCCTGTCTTTGTATTTGTTTGGGCCTTTAACTCACATATTCATCTCTCCAGCTTCTGGCCGCTGCCTTCCTGTGTCTTGTCTCTTAGGTCTTCCTTGGTTAAAATGTTCTTGCCCACCAGCAAATGATGTTACTTTGATTCATTTGTTTAAAAACAAATCTTATTTCTGAAAATGGGACTGTAATGTGATAATATCTAAGATTTACAGCACGCTGACCAGGTACCAGGCATTGCCAGGTACTTCACATGGATTATTTTATGTAATACAAGAACCTTATGAGGTAGGATAAAGGGGTGAAATAATGTGCTCAAGGTCACACAGCCAGTTAGAGATAGAGTCAGGTTTGGAATCCAGATGGTCTGACTCTTGGCTCCCATGTTCTTAATTCTTAACTGATTCTGTCACTTTACAGTCTGTTATTTGGTCCATCGAAATGTAATGATCACCAGTGGTGTCCCAGGCACCATGTTAGACACACAGGCCCTGTAACTGTAGAAGAGATTCCTTCGTGAAGGACTGGGTCCCAAGTGTCACTTGAGAGACATGTGCAGGTACTTCCCAAGCACCTGCTGTTTATGTCACTACCTGTCTTTTCAAAAATCAGGGAAGTTCTTCACCTCTGTGGCACTGAGGTTTGAGGGATAAGTAAAAGTTGTCATCTAGGAAAGAAGAGGCGGCCTTTCAGGCAGAGAAAACTGCGTTTATATAGACATGGGGTATGAAAGGACATGGGATAGTTGAGAAAGCAGCGAATCTCTCACTGTAACAGGGAGCAAGGTGTCCTACAGTAGAGTGGAAAGGTGGGGAGAGGGTGGCAGTGAGCCATGGGGTTGGTCACATCCTGATGGCCAAGGGCTGTGAGTGCTATGGTAGGGCATTTGGACTTTATCCTGCAGTCATTAGGAAGCCCATGCGACCTCACCATGTTTCCCTTCTCATGTCTCTCTTGCCCTGTGGACTCATTCCACAGAAGCCACCGGAGATTCTCAATGCTCCGTGACTTTTAATATCAGTAGCTGCCCAGTGATCAGCTTAGAAGAAGTTTTATTGTCATAGCACTGCAACAACTAGTGTTTTCATACAATCTTTGATCCTTGGTCTTAGGTAACTACTATTAAATTAAACCTAAAGCCATAAACAGAAACTTAATTGCAGTGCATATATTTCTTCTTTGTAAGATTAATGCAGAGATATTTTGCAAAGAAGTTTTTATAGAAGCTTTAAATCTATGGCTTTTATGCAATTATGGTTTGTTTTCCCTAATTAAACTTTGTTGATTTTTTTCCCTGAGAAATTGAACATTTAAGCAATGCTATGAAGAGGCATTTGGACATTGTTGCAGCTCTAATCAATGTTGCTTAAAAATACTTATTTACTTCTGTTAATTACTGCTAAAATTAAGCTTCATAAAGTAAACAACATCTTTCTTGGTGGGGTATTTTTTTCAAAGTACACTTTTGTAATTTTTTTTACTGGTCTTGACAAAATGAGTAGATACGGACCAAGCTGCTATTTTTTTTTTCTTTTCTCCATTTTAACCTCATTCTTTCTTTCCTACTTTTAGTCAGAAAAATAACCAGAAGGTATTAACATTTCAGTGAATTGCACATATATTGTTGTAGCTTATTCAGGGATTGTCAAAAATATTTGAGTAAAATAAAATATACCTCCAATTGAGGTTCTTAGGTTGGGTCTATTTGAAACAAACCCCAAACAGATTTTAAAATCCAGGTGCTCAGCTCTCGCAGCCATCGCTTTGGAACCCATGTCCTTGCCCTGGTGAGGCTGCCCTTGGGTGAAAGATGTGTGCTTTTCATGCTTTTTCCTCCCCACCCCATCCCCCCTTTTAAAATTTTTAAAAATTTTGATTGCCTTCAGTGTTTGTAGCACTTTTTTTTTGAATGCTTTGGGTAGTGGCAAACTTTGATTCTTTGAAGTTGAATTTCTTTTTGGGAAGTAGCCAAAAGGCATATGGAATCATATCTGATTAATAAAATAGGTGGGAACATTGGGGAATTCTGTTTTTGCTAAAACATAAGCTATTATATTTTATGTTTAAGCACTGTGGCCAATTTTCTTGTATATCTCATGAACTGCCTTTAAAGTAATGTCAAAAGGAACATTACAGAAAAGTGCTGAGAAATGGCAGGATGGAATAACTATATAATTTCCTTAGGTAACTTTGAAGAACAATATGATTTGAATATATAAGTCCTATTTATTTTCTTGTGTTTTTTTTGGGGGGGGGCGGGAAGGTTGTTCCTTTATTTTACTATTATATCTTATAAATTAAATATGTTTACTATTTCTTTAATTCAAAAAGAACTTCAGGCTACTTTAATGGCTCTCAGTTTTAAATTTGAGCATTAGTTATTATATATGTGTATATGTGGGGAAATACCTGTACCTGTTAATGGAAGACTCCAGTTGGT
>JAQZBX010110941.1:0-10328 GCA_029593785.1 Cabassous unicinctus
TTTTTGTAGGTAATGACAAAATACATAATGGCCTGTGTGTTAGTCAGCCAAAGGGGTGCTGATGCAAAATACCAGAAATTGGTTGGTTTTTATAAAGGGTATTTATTTGGGGTAGAAGCTTATAGTTACCAGGCCATAAAGTGTAAGTTTCTTCCTTCACCAAAGTCCATTGCCACTTGTTGGGGCAAGATATCTGCCAAGAGTTCAGGCTTCCTGGGTTCCTCTCTTCCTGGGCCTTGCTTCTCTCCAGGATCAGGCTTGCGTCTCTCCACAAGGTCAGCTGCAGACTATCAGGCAAACGGCTTGTCTCTTTGCCTGGGGACCTTCTCTCCTTCCTCACGACCAAGCTCCTCTGTGTGCTTGCTTCCCCGGCCTCAGCATAGAACTCTGGCATCAAAACTCCAACTCTGTCCTTTGCCATGTCTTTTATCTGAGTCCCCACCCACCAAGGGTCAGGGACTCAATGCCCTACTGATGTGGCCCAATCAAAGCTCTAATCATAATTTAATCACTCCCAGAAGAACAGACTAGTTTACAAGCATAATCCAATATCTATTTTTGGAATTCATAAATAATGCCAAACTGCTACAGCCTGTAACCATTATTGCAATGTCATGCCGGACAATTTCAATGTCCCCCAAATGCCCCTATATTATGCTATTCTTCCCTCCCCCTCCCCTCAGAATCTCTGGTGGCCACAGTTTTATATCAATGATAAAAGTTTTTCCATTGCTAGAATAATAATAAGTCTATAATAGAATAATAATAAGTCTACTTTAGTCCATTGGTCTTTCCCCAATCTTGAGGACTGTGGGATGGTGATGCCCATTCTGTTTCCAACTGAGAGGGGCTTAGATCCCATGGGGCAGGTAGATGTAATTATCTTGCTTGCAGTTGCAGACACTCTCTGTTCCTTGGGATGGACATTGTCCATCATCATCTCCTTGTTAGTTGTTTTGGGTGAGTCCAATGAACTGGAGAGCAGGAGTAACATAAGGTCTTTAGCATGCTTTTACTTCTCTCATTTTCTTCCCTAGCCTATGTAAGACCCTGGTGATTCTTACGCATGCTGAAGTTTGAGAAGGAAAGGTATAAATGATCAAAAGGTCGGTGGTGAAATCTCCAAGACTGCCCTTTTCTCCCAAGCCAGTGAATGCCAGGAGGATAGAAAAAGAAATGGTAAGTTCTTATGAGTCAATGCAGATAAATAGAACAGTCACAGATGAATTTGAACACCAAACAGAATTATAAAATAGTTATACAACTTCACTGCATAAAAATAAAAGTTTGTGGTTATTATCCAAAGATAAAAATTGTTAAAGAATGTTCCCTGAAGACATAAATCAATGTAGGCTTAAAGAGTAAAAATACTTGGCATTGGGAAGCGGCTGTGGCTCAATTGGATGGGCTCCCGTTTACCATATGGGAGGCCCCAGGTTCGATTCCTGGGGCCTCCTAGTGGAGGCAAGCTGGCCTGCGCAGCACAGCGAGCTGGCGTGGCAAAATGACGCAACAGAAGGAGACAAGCAGACACAGAAAAAACAAACAAACAAACAAACAACAGAAGGAGACAAGCAGACACAGAAAAAACAAACAAACAAACAAAAAATCACAAAGCAAATGGACACAGCAAGCACAAGCAGCAAGGGGGGGATAAATAAATAAATAAATCTTTAAAAAACAAAACAAAACAAAAAATACTTGGCATTATTTTAAAGGAAACTAGAAACTAAACAGAAAATATTATATTACTTTATCACAGTATTTTTGGCTGAAATCTGGACACTATGGTCAATTTTGATTGATTTCAAGAAGGATATAGTAGTTTAGGATACAATTAACAAAGATATGTTTTTGACTTTTGGTAATAATATCTGTCATATAGAGGATGATTGGGAAACTTAAGTCTAGGAAGTTAAAATTGAAGTAAGACATGACAAAAATCTATAAATTAGACAGTAGAGAAGGTCAACACATGATCTCATCAAACTGTGGAGGAATAGTGTGGCAGTCTCTAAAACTTGAGTGAAGATCATTTTGGCAAATTGTAGATATATTAAAAATAATAAATGGTAACAGTTGTAAATAAAAATGAATCCATGAATTGTTTGAATAAATATATGAATGAAAGACCAACAGGGGACTAGAAAAAGAAGCTGGTGTATGAATAAGAATATATGAACACATACACCCTCCCACAGCAAGTGGCTTGTTGCCATCCACTGCAACAGAACACTGGATTGGATTGTTCAGTTTGACAGTTTCCTTAGTTTGATCTTGAAATGAGAGAAAGAAAAAGTATTTTGGAGAAATACAGAAATACAGAAAAACCACCCTGTAGTTGTGTGACCTTAGTTAATTCTTGAAGAATCATTGAAACACATAGTACATGATCATTGTTGATTTTTACAATTGGGAACCTAGAGATGGGAATTAGGCTGGAATTAGGAAGAAACGCAAACTTCTCAACTTTGAGGTGAAGATGGCAGATACAAAGAAAGACTTGAATTAACATTCAGATGAAAAGCTTAGGTCCAGAGACAGGAGAATAAAATCTCATGGATGTTCTTTCGACTGCTCTAGCACTTATCCTATTCTTTTCTCTCTCTCCTACCAGACTCTGAACTATTTGATGTCTCCTAGGTATGGCTAGTGCAAATAAGAAACTGCTTTTTAAATTTTATTTGATTTTAAGTACCTGTACACAGGACATATTTAAGAAATGTCTCTTAAATGAACAAACTGAACTCATAAAGGGACTAAGTCTAACGAGAGAAGAGAGTATTGAATACTTAAATATTTTAGAGAACTTTGGTCAATTACTACTTGCTTATATGCTTTTTAAATAATGATATTGTTCAAATGAATACTTTGGCATATATTTTTGAAATTAGTCAAAATCATCAAATTTGTGCTAAAACTTTAGTGGAATAGAGGTACTCTGAAATGTTGAAAACAAAATACTTCATTGTCAGAAGGACACTGTTTTTAATCAAATTAATACAGTCCTTTTTGTTTGTTTGTTTCTTCTTGTTATTTGGATTTTTAAGCCAATCTCTACATTTTGAACATTTGAAGACTGTGAAAGTCGTGTGGAAAGTGCAAAATAAATTACCTAGCACTCTTCCCTCCAAACAGCTCTCTCTTTCTCAACAGGTACATGTCAGAGAATTCTATCAGTCGACAGCAAGGAAGCAGTCTAGTTAGTGTGACGTTGCTTCCCCATTTGGTGACACTTTTCTATAGCATTCTTCAGGCTATCTAGTTTGACACCTTGGAACAGCTGCCAAGTCCTTTCTTGCACTCTGTAAACAAGGCTGTCACTCAAGCACATTCTTCATACCTCCGCTAGGGAATGGAGGTTAATGACTTCGGAAATGGAAAACAGAACAACCATCAAAAGGACTTTTAATACCAGGAGGATTATAGGAGAATAATTGAATCAAATAAAATAAGAATATAAATAGACCGTATTACAAGCTGCATTTGTTAAAAGATTTCATATCAGTTGAAGTTTTGTGTTATCTGGGAAGAGTAATAAAAAGAAATAGAATAGATTGAAAATGGTTACCCTTGAGAAGCTATTTCTGCTGTTTTGGCAGGATTCCCCTGTGGATTCTGATGCCCATATAGTGTGTCTCTTTCCTACTTTCTTTTCAACTTCAATTCTGCTTTACAAGTAAGACTTTTGATAGTTTTTTTTTTCCCCTTCTTACAGTGTCTTTGATTTATCATTTAGTTTAGTGGTTAAAGAAATGAGACAAGCCTCTGTATCAGGGGAAATGCTGACATTTTTAGGCTTCTGATAGGTGGCCTTTTAAGGTCAAATACTCTAGGCAGAATCAAGAGCTTTTTTTTTAAATGTTTTTGCGCAGCCCCTGTTCAGTCTGACTCAGAAGGTACTAGTAACAGGAATTAGAAGAGCAGGGAAAAACTTTTAATAAAGAAAAATAACCACACACACAGACATGCAGCTGGTGGAAATGTGAATGGGAGTGATTTTCCTCCATTGTGTTTAATACATTTCTTGAATGTAATGTATACTAAAGATACGTACCTTTTGCAAAAGAATGCTCTTATCTTATAAAGGTCTTTTGATTTTGTAGCCCTAACATAAATGTTTTTTGATTCTGTAAGTCTCAATTAGCACTACCATTATTTATTCATTCAACTATTATTAATAAGCTCTTAAAATATTCAGAGCACTTTTCTAGACATTGGATCTAGAAGACTGTAGAAGACATGGTGGTTCTCTAATGGAGTTTACAATACAGTAGGGGTAAAGATGTAAATAAATTTACAATTATAAACAGTAAAGAATTTATAAAAAGAATAATAAGAGGGAGTCTGGGCAGGGAACGAGATGATATTTAATCTAAAATAGAAAAGATAATAAGAAATCAATCAGGGATGAGGCTTACTTTAGGCAGAGATGATGACATTTGTGAAAGTTCCAAGGCAAGAAAGTCTGTGATTTGCTTCAGGAAATGAAATGTCTATGTGATTGTAGTACATGAGTGAGGAGAGTAGCATTAGATGAAGTTGGAGAGGTAGACAGGTATTTGTGTGTGTTTTAGTTTGCTAGGCTATTGAAAGCAGATACCATAAAATGGGTTGGCTCTAATAATGGAATTCATTAGTTTACAAGATTACAGTTTTGAGTCTGTGAGAATGTCCAAATCTAAGCATCATTAAGATGATGCTTTCTTCCCAAAGACCAGCTGCCCTTAATCCTGGACTCCTCTGTCATATGCCAAGGCAAATGGCAGCATCTGCTGGTCTCTCCCTTCTCTTCCAGGTTCTGTTGCTTTCAGCTTCTTGCTTCCATGGTTTTTTTCTCTTTGTCTGAATTTCATTTTCTTACATAGGACACCAATAAGAGGATTAAGATTCACCCTGGGTCACACGTTAACTGAAGTAACTTCATCAAAAGGCCATACTTACAATAGGTTTCCACACACAGAAATGGATTAGCTTTGAGAACATGATTTTCTGGGGTACATACAGTTCCAAACCACAAGAGTATGTGTGTGTGTGTGTGAGAGAGAGAAAGAATGAGAATGAATGTGCATCCAATATAGAATTTGCAATCTTTTTATAATCTAATCTTGGAAGTCATATACCATGACTTCTATTGTATGATATTATTTACATAAACCAACTCTGGTAAAATGTAGAAGGGGACTGTATAAAGATTGAGCAGGTTAAGATCATTGGGGGTCATCATGGAACTGGCAAATCACAGAAGGGAGTTAGGTTTCCACAATATCCTCATCGTCTGGCTGTGTGACCTTGGAAAAACGAGTTAACATTTTTGAGATGCAGTTTCCTCATGTGGTTGATCTCTATTAACCCTTCAGGTTCTTAAAAAAAAAAATTAACAGCCTATTCTCTAAACATTGTTTACACAGATGACTAAAATGTGAATTTGCAAAGCTCTACCTTCTTAACTAATGTGTTAAGTAGTTAAGAAGGTAGAGATGTAGATGGGCAACTTTGGCACAATTATAGATTTATAGGTAATATATACTGGTCAATCAGCCATAGAGAAGTGTTTCCAAATTCACTTTTAAAGCAGAAGATTCAAATAAATATATGCAATAGTTAAACTACTAGGCATCAGTCATTTTCAGGCTGTTCATTATCTTTTTATTAAGCAGCCTTATTGAGATAAACTTCACCCATTTAAAGTGTACAATTCAATGGTTTTTAGTTATTCACAGAGTTGTGTAACTATCATCACAATTTTAGAGCATTTTCATTACTCCAAAAACAAACCCCATTCCCATAAACAATCATTCCTCATCCTCCTCCCAAACCCTCTCCCTCTCCTTCTCCCCATTCCCTAGGCAACCACTAATCTATTTTATTTCTCCATAAATTTGCCTATTTTGAACGTTTCATATAAATGGAACCATACAACATGTGGCCTTTTGTGTCTAGCTTCTTTCAGTTAAGTTTTCAAGGTTCATCCATGTTATAGTATGTATCAGTACTTCATTCCTTTTTATTGTTGAATAATAATCCAATGCATAGATATGCCACATTTTATTTTTCCATTCAATAGTTGATGGACAAGTGGGTTGTTTCTGTTTTGGGGCTATTGTGAATAACGCTGCTATGAATATTCGTGTTCATGTTTTTTTTGTGAATGTATATTTTCATTTCTTCTGGATCAATAACTGGAGTGGAATTGCTGGCTTATAGGATAACTCCATGTTTAACATTTTTAGAAAATGCCAAACTGTTTTCTAAAGCAGTTTCACCATTTTACATTCCTCCCAACCATAACTGAGGGTTCCAGTATTTCTGTATCCTCACTAACAGTTGCTATTTTTTGTCTTTTTTATTATAGTCATCCTTAGTGGGAATGAAATGGTTTCTCATTGCGACTTTGATCTGCATTTCCTTAATACCTAATGATGTTGAGCATCTTTTCATGTGCTTATTGGTCATTGTTATATATCCTTGGGAAAAATATCTATTCAAACACTTTAACCATTATTTAACCAGGTTATTTGTGTTTTTATTGTTGGGTCATATGATTGTTTTTATATATTCTGGAGATAAGACCCTTATAAAATATATGATTTGAAAACATTTTTTTCCCATTCTGTGGGTTGTTTTTTTGCTTTCTTACTGGTGTCATCTGAAGGACAAAAGTTTTTAATTTTGATACAGTCCAATTTAACTTTTTTTTTTTTAGTCACACTGCTTTTGGTATCATATCTAAGAAGCCTTTTCCTAACCCAGGGTCACAAAGATTTACTCCTATGTTTTTTATGAGTGTCATATTTTTAGCTCTTACGTGTACATCTACAATCCATTTGGAGTCAATTTTTGTGTACAGTATAAGGAACAGGTCCAATGTCATTCTTTTGATACCCAGTTATCAGTACCACTTATTGGAAAAAGTATTTTCCCTATTGAATCATATTGGCACTCATAAAAAATTGCCCATTTACTTGTTTTTCCACTTTTTTCCCCCAATTTCATTGATACATATTAATAAAGCATATAATTCATCCAAAGTGTATGACTAATGATATTAGGTATAATCATATAGTTGTGCATTCATCACTTCAATCATTATTAGAGCATTTTCATTATTTCCATAATAATAATAATAAACAAAAAACAAACAAGAAAATTCTTCACCTCTCAATCTCTCTCTGTTTCACCTGCTGTACATAACTGCTGTTTCTAGAAATTCTTGCATAATTATTTATTTATTTATTAAACAGTTTTATTGAGATATATTCGTACCGACTATGATCTATCTAAAGTGAATGACTTTTAATATAATCACAATATTGTGTATTCATCATTACAAAAAAATTTAGAATTATTTCTTTACTCCAAAAAGAAAAACTCCACATCCCTTAGCATGCCTTCCCTAACCCTACATAACCACTAATCAAATTTCATCTTTATAAATTGATTTATATTTACATTTCATATAAATGGAATTATACAATAATTACACAATATATTTGGTTAATAGTAACGAAATCATACAGTATTTGTCCTTTTGTGTATGGCTTGCTTCACTCAACATAATGTCCTCCAGGTTCATCCATGTTGTCATATACTTAAAAACTTCATTTCTTACCACTACAAAAAATTCCATCATGTGAATACATCACAGTTTATTTATCAGTTCACCGGTTGATGGACATCTGGGTTGTTTCCAACTTTTCACAATTGTGAATAAAGCTGCTATGAAATAGGTGTACAGATGTCTATTTGTGTCACTGTTCTCAGTTCTTCTGGGTATATACCCAGTACTCGTATTGCAGGGTCACGTGGCAAGTCTATATTCAACTTCTTTAGGAACTGCCAAACGGTCCTCCACAGTGGCTGTACCATTCTGCATTCCCACCAACAATGAACAAGTGTTCCTATCTCTCCACATCTTCTCCAGCACTTGTAGTTCTCTGTCTTTTTAATAGTGGCCATTCTGATAGGTGTGAAATGATATCTCACTGTAGTTTTGATTTGCATTTCCCTAATCATTAGTGATGTTGAGTGTTTCTTCATGTATTTTTTTGCCATTTTTTTTGTTCTTTGGACAAATGTCTATTCAAGTCTTTAGCCCATTTTTCAATTGGGTCTTTATCTTTTTATTGTTGAGTTGAAACATATCTTTATATATCCTGGATATTAAACCCTTATCAGACATGTGATTTCCAAACATATTCTCCCATTGAGTTGGCTGCCTTTTTATCCTTTTGATAAAATCCTATGAGGTGCAAAAGTGTTTAATTTTGAGAAGGCCCCATTTATCTATTTTTTCTTTTGTTGCACGTGCTTTGGGTATAAGGTCCAAGAAACCACCACCTACTACAAGGTCTTAAATATGTTTCTCTACATTTACATCTAGTAGTTTTATGGTCCTGGCTTTTATATTTAGGTCTTTGATCCATTTTGAGTTGATTCTTGTATAGAGGGTGAGATAGGATCCTCTTTCATTCTTTTGGTTATAGATATACAGTTCTCCCAGCACCATTTATTGTAGAGACTGTTTTGTCCCATTAAAATGGACTTGGTAGGTTTGTCAAACACCAGTTGACTGTATAGGTGAGGGTTTATTTCTGGATTCTCAATTCTATTCCACTGATCAATGTGTCTATCTTTATGCCAGTATCATGCTGTTTTGAGCACTATAGCTTTGTAATACTTTTCAAGGTCAGGCAGTGAAATTTCTCCACATTGCTCTTCTTTTTCAGAATGCTTTTGGCTATTCGGGTGCACTTTCCCTTCCAAATGTATTTGGTAATTGCCTTTTCTATTTCTGTAAAGTAAGCTGTTGGGATTTTGATTGGTATTGCATTGAATCTATAAATCAGTTTGGGTAGGATTGACATCTTCCTGATATTTATTCTTCCAATCCATGAACATGGAATGTCCTCCCATTTGTTTACATCTTCATTGATTTCTTTTAGCTATGTTTTGTAGTTTTCTGTATATAGGTCCTGTATTTCTTTGGTTAAATTGATTCCTAAGTATTTGAGTCTTTTTCTTGCTATTGTAAATGAATTTTTTCCTGATTTTCTCTTCAGATTGTTCAATACTAGTGTACAAAAATATTACTGATTTTTGTGTGTTGATCTTGTATCCTGCCACTTTCCTGGACTCATTTATTAGCTCAAGTAGCTTGGTTGTGGACATTTCAAAATTTTCTAAATATAGGATCATGTCATCTGCAAGCAGAGAGAGTTTTACTTCCTCTTTTCCTATTTGAATGCCTTTTTTTCCCTTGTCTAATTGCTCTAACTAGATCTTCTAGTACAATCTTGAATAACAATGGTGACAGCGGGCATCCTTGTCTTGTTACTCATCTTAGAGGGAAAGCTTTCTACCTTTCCCATTCAGTACAATGTTGGCTATGGGTTTTTCATACGTGCCTTTTATCATATTGAGGAATTTTCCTTCTATTCCTATCTTTTGAAGAGTTTCTATCAAGAAAGGATGCTCGATTTTGTCAAATGCCTTTTCTGCATCGATTGAGATGATGATGTGGTATTTTTCCTTCAATATGTTAATGTGGTGTATTACATTGATTGATTTTCTTATGTTGAACCAGCCTTGCATACCAGGAATAAATCCCACTTGGTTGTGATGGATAAGTCTGTTGATATGCTGTTGGATTTGTTTTGAAAGCATTTTGTTGAGAATTTTTGTATCTATGTTCATTAGAGATTGGTCTGTAATTTTCTTTTCTTGTAGTGTCTTTATCTGGATTTGGTATTGGGTGATGCTGACTTCATAAAATGTGTTATGTAATTTTCCTACCTCTTCAATTTTCTGGAAGAGTTTAGACAGGATTTGCATTAAAACTTTTCAAAATGCTTGGCAGAATTCACCTGTGAAGCCATCTGTTCCTAGGCTTTTCTTTGTTGGGAGATTTTTCATGATGGACTCAATCTCTTTAAATGTGGTTGTTTAGTATTTCTTGTAGCATCAGTGCAGGTTGTTTCTGCATTTCCAGGAATTTGCCCATTTCATCTAGGTTGTCTTGTTTGTTGACATATGGTTTCTCAAATATCCTCTTATGATCTTTTTCATTTCTGTGGTGTCAGTTATAACTTCCCCCCTTTCATTTCTGATTGTACTTATTTGCATCTTCTCTCTTTCTTTCTTTGTTAGTCTAGCCAGGGGTTTGTCAATTTTATTGGTCTTCTCAAAGAACCAGCTTTTGGTTTTATTCATTTTCTCTATTGTTTCTGTGTTCTCAATTTCATTTATTTCTGCTCTAATCTTTATTATTTCTTTCCTTCTGTTTGCTTTGGGATTGGTTTGCTGTTTTTTTTTTTTTTAGTTTCTCT
>JAQZBX010110942.1:0-10329 GCA_029593785.1 Cabassous unicinctus
AAAAAAAAAAAAAAAAAAAAAACAACTTAGAACAAATTTTTATTAATGCAAAAATATCTTAGGTAATAATACTAAATTGGAAATTGATATTCTCGGAGCTAATGGAAACTTGTGGTTCAATCACAATAATGCCATCAACTGCCAACTGAATTTTTAAAAGGAGCAATGACCACAGTCTCCAAAAGTAAGATGCCATATCAAGATGGCAAAATTTCACAAATAGTTAGCACTGTCAGTGGAAGCTTCTCTTTTATCTCTTATTCATGCTTTGTAAATTTTTAAAAAAATTTTTAATTTTTTAAGGAGTTACTGGGGATTGAACCCAGGACCTTGTACATGTGAAGCAGGCCCTCAACCACTGAGCTACATTGCTTCCCTCTTATTCATACTTTTATGTTAGACTAAACTTTGGTCATATTTAATGACTACCACATTCTATAGTGACTGCAATTTACTAACATTCCAGAGAAACCCAGCTTTAAGTTTTTTAAATGATTCAACAACTTCCCAGGGAAAATGTAGGAATTAAGGTTGCCAGACCACATAACTTTAGCAGATAGTACTTCATCTCCAAGTAAAAAGTAATAAAAAGCTATTCAGAAACCACATGAACAGCAATGATTCACTTAATTCTCTTGATTATTACTGATACTTAAGATAATTTTTTATTTTATGCCAGGGAAACAAATTCATTTGGTCTTTGCTGCACCTGAGCACCTAACCAATTACCTTTAGATCAATACGACAATCATTTAACATGCCTCTCCCTTTCCCCCAAATATGATTGCATGTGTTAGAGGTTGATGAAATAATCTCTCACTGCTTCTCAAAGAATGGTGAAGAATTTTTTTTTAATTTCAAATCCGCTATGGACCAACAATTTTTGTAAAATTCAAAATAATGCATTTAGATGTCATGGCAACATCAAACTGCAAAAAGTTTCTAAACACTCACTGTCGTATTCTGTACCCATCACAGACAGGTAACTGATAGTCTGCACACTGGCACCAGACCACAGACCACACCTAAGACAGTAATGGCACTGCCAATTAAAGGAATGCTTCCTCCAGCTTTCAGCTGAAGTAATAAGAGAAAGGGAGACCACTGATTAGGTATCCCTTTCCCTCACTGTCCTTTTGAACTGGGTCTAGAAAGTTCAAGAAGGGATGTGCAACATGGAAGAAACAGAAAAAACAAAAATCGTAAAGATGGTTTTCCTTAAGACAACTTTCTCTACAGGTAGTGACTGGTTCCATCAAATACAACCTGTTCAATATAAATGCTTGGGTAAAAGAAAAACCATCTTAACTACAAAATGATATTTATTCAACTGATTATCTGTCTGATATGAGGAATCATTTCATAACAATGGGGAGCTAATGAAAAACATCTAAGTATTCTTTTTCTGTTTATATAGAAAACTAAGGGAGGAAACATTTCTTTGGAACTGCAACTCTGCAGATTCTCCAGAACCTCAGATTCCCATGTGAACACTTGTCTAGACAGATTCAAAAGGGAAAAGGCAAAAACGAGCTTCTCTTTAGGGACCTATTCTCTGATAATTTCCAGAGACATCTGGTCTCATCTCTTAAATACAGTAACAACCAGTGAGATTATTGTCTATATTCATCTCTAATAATACTCTTCTGTGATTGAATTAATAGAACTAACTCAATGATCAATGCATTTTCAGATGAGTAAAATGAAGAAAATAAGTACTAAATCAAACCATTCATTTTAACATTAAAATAGAACCTATGGTATAACACTTTATAGTTTACACCATGCTCTTACACCTTGTTATTTTATCTTTGCAACTACACTATAAGATAGAGAAAATAAACCAGAGGTTCAATGGGTTAAATATTCTGCCAAAAATCACACTGCTTGTGTCACAGGCAATATTTAAAAGCCACAGTTTCTGCCTCCTAGTCTACTTTACAACACTACTATTTCACATGTCATAAAACAAGAGAGCTACAAAATTTTCATACTTTTAGTATACATTCTGTCCTGAATATTAAACTATTGGTGCCTATAGAATCTGTTGGAAAATTAGGAAATTACACCAAAAAGGGAAAATAAGATCAAAATGACTCAAAACACTCAGACCTTTTTAAAACTTCAAAAGCCCATTATTTAACTCGTTTTTTAATACAAGAAGTTTCAAAGTTTTGTGTACTTGGAAAAAGATTTGAGAATTTACATCAAGGACTTAGAAATGAAATAAAGAAAAAAAACAGTGCTTGTCATTTGGACACTCTTCTATATAGAGCTGCTGAATTAATAAGGGTTTTACACAGAGCTTAAACCAATTATAGGCACAATTAGTTATGTGCAGCTTTGCACATCAATTACAAGTTGAACTGTTAACTCAAAGTTTGAAAAAATTAAGGATCCAAGAAATAATCTGAATATAAACAGAATTCAGGAAAAAAACAACAAAAAAACATGAGAAAAGCAAAATGACCTAGACAAGTATGTACAATTACCTACAGAACACCTATTACTAAATACTTTTCTGGAAGATTATGCTGCCAAATGGGGAATACTAAAGAATTTTCATTAAACCTAATAAATTAGCTTATACAATTTAAAATAAATGATTTCTATGCTTAGAAAAAAACTTAAATTAGTCTTAAATATTATTGATAAGCAGGTCACCCTACAGAGTACTCACAGTAAAATAACTTGCTGTGGATGAATCTATGTTAGGAGTTGTCCTTCCTTCCCTTGACACCTACTAACTTGTTCTAGGCACTGTGCTAGAGGCTATGGATGAAGGGCTAAATCAAATCCTTCCAGGAGATCCTAATCCAATTCAGACCACAGAAGCCCGCTGAAAAAGATTCTATCCATGATGAAGGGAAGCTTCCCAGAGGACTTAACATTTTTTATGCTAAGAAAGGTCTATGTGCAGGTATATTGAGTGTCTGAAAATTGGGTTTCCAAAGTAAAATTTTAAAGCAGTATTAGTAATTGTTACTTTCTTTTTTTAACTTTTTATTTTGAAATGGTTTCAAAGTTACAGGACAGTTGTAAAAATAATACAGAGCCCTCATCTAGGCACCTAGATCCATCAACTTTGAACATTTTACATTTGCCATATATATATCATATCATATCATATTCTATCCAACTATTAGTCTATATATTTATCTACTTTATCAACATTTGAGAATAGGTTATATATATCATGCTCCTTATACATTTAATATTTCCATGTACATTTCCTAAGAACAAAGCTATACACTTATGTAGCCACTTTAAGTGCAGTTACTAAGATCAAGAAATTTAAGCTTGATATAAAGCTTACGATCCATATTCCAATTTTTTCATATGTCCCAAAAATGTCCTTTTGGGCCTTTTCTCCTTCATTAATAGATCCAGTCCAGGATTACACATTGCAATTGTCATTATCTCTTTAGTCTCTCTCTTTTTAATTGTGGAAACATATATACAACATAAACTTTTCCATCCCAACCACTACTAAGAATACAATTCAGTGGCCTTAATCACATTCACCATGTTGTGCTACCCTCACCACCTTTCATTAACAGATCTTTCCTATCACCCCAAACAGAAACTCTGTACCCATTATACATTAACTCACCATTTCTCCTTACCCCTATCTTTGGTAAACTGTACTACACATTGTGTCTTTGAATTTACATATTCTAGTTATTTCATATAAGTGAGATAATGCAATATCTGTCCCTGTGTCCCTTTGTGTCTGACTTATTCACTCAACACAATGTCATCTATGTTGTAGCATGTATCAGAATTTCATTCCTTTTTAAGATTGAATAATATTTCAGCGTAAGCATACACATTTTGTTTATCTATTCATTTATTGATGGACACCTGGGATGCTTCCACCTTTTGGCAATTGTGAATAATGCATCTATGAATATTGGTGTACAAATATCTGCTTCCCTGCTTTCAATTCTTTTGGGTATAAGAAGTGGGATTGCTGTGTCATACTGTAGTTTTATGTTTAACTTTTTGAGGAACCATCATAGTGGCTCTACCATTTTATATTCCCACTAACAGTGTGCTAAGGTTCCTATTTCTTCACATCCTTGCCAGCTCTTTTATTTTCCACTTAAAAAAAAATAATAGGCACTCTATTGGTATGAAGTGATATCTCATTCTGGTTTTGATTTACATTTCTGTAATGGCTAATGATATGGAGCATCTTTTCATATACTTATAGGCCATTTGTATATCTTCTTTGGAGAAATATCTATTCAAGTCCTTTGTCCAGTTTTTATTTGGGTTATTTTTCTTTTTGCTTTTGAGCTGTAGGAGTACTTTATATATTCTGGCTATTAAACTCTTCTCAGGTTTATGATTTCCAAACATTGTCTCCCATTCTGAAGGTTGTTTTTTCACTTTCTTGATTGTCCTTTGAGGCACAAAATTTTTAATCTTGATGAAGTCTAATTTATCTATTTTTTCTTTTGCTGACTTGCTGATGATGTAAAAATATAAGAATCCACTGCCTAATACAAGATCCTAAAGATACTTCTCTATGTTTTCTTCTGCAAGTTTTATAGTTTTAGCTATATTTAAGTCTTTAATCCATTTTGAGTTAATTTTTGTATATGGTATGAGGTAGGGGTCCACTTTCATTTTTTTGCATCCAGTTGTCCCAGCACAATTTGTTAAGAGACTATTCTTTCCTCATTGAGTGGACTTAGCACCCCTGTCAATAATCAATTGGCCATAGGAGTGTAGGTTTATTTCTACACTATCAATTCTATTCTGTTGAACTGTATGCATGTCCTTTTACCAGTACCACACTGTTTTGATTACTATAGGTTTGTAACAAGTTTTGAAATTGGGAAGTGCGAGTCCCCTTTGTCCTTTTTCAAGATATTTTTGGCTATTCAGAGCCCCTTGCCCTCCATATGAATTTGATGATTAGCTTTTCCATTTCTGTGAAGGCTGTTGGAATTTTGAAGGGAATTGTATTAAATTAAATTCAGTGTACAAGTCCTTTACATCCTTGGTTAAATTAATTCCAAATATTTTATTCTTTTACATTGCTATTGTAAATGGAATTGTTTTCTTGATTTCCTTTTCATATTGTTCCTTGCTGGTATGTAGAAACACCACTGATTTTTGTGTATTGATCTTATACCCCACTATTTTGCTGAATTCATTTATTAGCTCTAGTAGCTTTCTTGTAGTAAATTCCTCTAGATTTTCTTTATATAGGCTCATATTATCTGTGAATAGGGACAGTTATTCCTTTCCAACTTGGATGCCTTTTATTTCTTTTTCTTACCTAATTGCTCTGACTTGCATGTCCAGTACAATGTTGAATAGCAATGGTGATAAGGGGCATCCTGGTCTTGCTCCTGAGCTTAGGAGGGAAGCTTTCATTCTTTCATGGCTGAGTATCATGGTAGCTATGGGCCTTTCATATACGCCCTTTATAATATTGAAGAAATATTAATCACTACTTCTTAATGCATATAACTGTTCTCCTATACTAATATTTTGTAATGAAGTTTAAGTATTTTAATAAAACTAGGAAATCAAACCTGTATTACCCATTAATGTTAAAATAAATATATTCTTCTCTGGGAGGTGGGAAAAAAAGTAGACTAAAGAAACAGCAATAAAAATAGTCACCTCTTGAAGCTAATTTCAGGACTAAGATTTTAGGTCTTCAAACTTGAATAAATTCAACAAAAACTTTCTCTAACAATTTATAAGAAGCATATGCAAAATGGCCCAGCTTTATTAGTTGGAAGTTAATTTTCTCAAGTTGTTTTAGAAGATTTTGAGTTAGTGTTTCACAGGAAATACACGAGTTGGCTTAAAACAGGTGTGACCCTTCCCTCAGGCCTCATCTTCTTTAGTCTTGCTCAATCAGAGCCCACTTAACAGTCTAACAAGAGTTAATGTTCTTAAATGCATCTGCTTAAGTCTAAACTGTTCACCTACCCTCTTTCTTAAAATCTTTAATGGCTTCCCATCATCCATGTGCTAAAACTCTTTGCTCACTTGTTTAGTTTTCCATTACCTTTTCACAGAGAATACAATTACTTTACTCACGATACTAACATGCAAGCCAAAACTTAAAAAAATTAATACAAAGGAAATCTTCGTAAATCCTGTCAAATTATCCTACAATGCTCCATTACAAATCCTTCCCCTTACCTTAAAAATTTCTATATTCATTGTAGTGATTCTCCAAAAGTATGAAAATACTCCTTAAAATGGCCCTTCCATGATAGTCTTTTCAACAGATGGTGCTGAAGCAATTACACATTCATTGGGGGAAAAAAAAAAAAAGAAAGAAAGAAACTTGATCTAAGTCTCATACCTTACACAAATATTGATTCATTCCTAGGTATATGCCCCCCAAATTAAAGATGTGTACAAAACTTGTACACAATGATCGTAGCAACAGTATTCACAGCAGTCACAAGGTGGAAAAAACACAAATGTCCATTGACTGATGACTGGATAAACTGTGGTATATATATACAATGGAATATTATTCTGCAATAAAAAGGAATGAAGTACTGATACACACTGCAACATGGAAGAATCTTGAAAACATTATGTGAGAAAGAAGCCAGATAAAAAAGCCCACATATTATATGACTCCATTTATATGAAATATCCAGAATAGGTAAATCCATAGAGAAAGAAAGCAGACTGGTGGTTGCCAGGGACTGGGGAGAGAAGGGAATGGGAAGTAATTGCTTAATGGGTACTGGGTTTTCGTCTGGGAGGATAAAAAAGTTCTGGAACTAGATATTGGTGACACAACATTGTACATGTACTTATCACCACTGAAATGTACACTTTAAAATGGTAAATTTTATGTTACGTGTATTACCACAAAGAGAACTCAAAAATGGATCATGGACTTAAATATAAAAGTATGCAACTCTTAGTAAAAAAACATGGGAGAAAATCTTCAGGCTCTAGGGGTAGGTAGAGAGTTCTTAGACTTGACAACAAAAGCATCATGAATAAAAGAAAAAAATGACAAGTTGAACTACACCAATATTTAAAATGTTTACTCTGCAAAAGACTTTGTGTTAAGAAGATGAAAGAACAAGATATGGACTGGGAGAAAATATTTGCAAACCGCATATTCAAAAAGGACTAGTCAGCCACAGTATATTAAGAACTCTCAAAACTCAACAGTACAAAAGCAAACAATCCAATTACACCATGGAAAAAAAATGTGAAGAAACATTTCATGAAGAAGGTATACAGGTGGCAAACAAGCATATGAAAAGATGTTCACTAACGTCAGCTATGCCAATTAAAACCGCAATGAGATACAACATACCTACCAGAATGGTTAAAATAAAAAAGTGAAAACATCAAAAGCTGCTAAGGATGCAGAGAAACTGGATCCCTCATACATTGCTACAGTGGAAATGTAAAATGGTACAGCCACTCTGTACAACAGTCTGATATTTTCTTTGAAAACTAAATATGCAATCATCACATGACCCAGCAATTGCACTTCTGGACATCTGACCCAGAGAAATGAAAACTTATGTTCACACAAAACTCTGTACACAAATGATTGTCGATAGCTTTATTTGTAACAGTCAAAGACTGGAAACAGGTGAGTGATTAAACATATGGTAATATAAACTATTACTCAATAATAAAAAGGAACAAACTATTGACACATACAACAGCCTGGATAAATCTCCAATGAATTATGCTGAAGGAAAAAGCCAAACCTAAAAGATTTATACACTGCATGATTCCATGTATATAATATTCTTCAAATGAGAAAAGTATAGTAATGGGGAATAACAGATTAGTGGCTGCCAGGGGCTGAGCATAGGGGGAGAGGGGGAAAAGGGCAACACGGGGAATGTGTTATGGTGATGGCACTGTCCTGCACCTTGACTGCGGTGCTGGATACAGTAACCTGCACGTGTGATAAAAGTGCACAGAGGTGAATGCACACACACAAATGAGTGAACCCGGGAAAATCTGAATAAGTGGACTGTATCAATGTCAATATCCTCACTATAGTTTTACTACAGTTGTACTACAGCTTTAGCTGATGCTACCATTTGGGAAAACTGGGTGAAGGATAAAGAGGATATCCGTGTATTGGTTCATACAACTGCATATGGATCTACAATTACCTCAAAATAAAAGTTTAATTAAAGCAAAAGGTTCTTCTATAACTTGCTCTCAGTAAGAATGGAAAAAGCAAAATTTACTGTGATCAACTCTGCAGCAGCATAAAGTTTACATTGAAGCTATTATATTTTCTGAACTAAAAAGTATTTTAAAGCAGTTTAGTCGGTACAACTAAATTACATCTGAATAAAAAGTATGAAACCAGTCAGCATCAGTCAGTAACTGCAAAATATTTCTCACAGTGATCAATCTGGAGTAGCTTTGGAAAATAAAATGTGATTATATAACAGTTTATTCAAGTTAAGAACCGCTAAAATATGAAGTTCCCAGGACACAAAATAGAATGTAAAAAGTATTTAACGGATACTGTTCGTGAGTTTAGTACTAGTTTTTATAAGCCAGGAGACACAGCAAGGGAAAATACTAATTCAAACACTGGCTTTATTAAAAATCTTTTTAAAAAATCTTGCTGTGGTCAGATCAGCTTAAATATGATTGTTTGCTTAAATATAATTAAATTGTTCATGGAATTTTAGCTGATTGTTAGAATTAAAAACCTTAAAATATTCTAAAAATTTCCTTCTATGGGATATTTTAAATTAGAAAGAAGTGTGATGCCAAGTATTAGACCGGGAATAAAGAGACCAGGATTCAAGTCTTGGCATTTCCACTGTCGTGTGACCTTAGAATAGCCACGGAATAGTCATTCAACGAGTGTTTGAACATCTGTATGCCAAGGTTCTGTACTGGGGATATGACGGCAAATAAGACAGACACAGTTCTTCCTGATGCTTGCAGTCTAGTGAGGAATACAAAGTAAATAGGCAACTACATTGCAAAGGTGCCATGATCAATTGTAAAATAAATGGACTGTCTCAATAAACCCCTCAGATTTTCCTAATTCTGATATCCTATGATCCTGTGTCTGTGTCTTCTGACCAATCCCATAACGAGGCAGATAAGGAGCCTTGATTTAGCTTAGTATTCATCACTGCTAGAGATTTTCTAATAAGGCCTCAGTGTTCCTTACTTTAGTGGTAGGTCATCATAACGTTAAAGAGACAAATGATCCGTTATTGAGCTCCTACTACGTGCTTGTGACTGGGCCGAGGGCTTCACATACATTAGCTCATTTACTCCTCACATTCCTATGAGGTATTATACCCATGCCCATTCAGCAAATGAGTAGAATTATACCGAGTATAATAATCACTGAGAAGTTACTTATCTGGGGTCAGACAGACAGCAAATAGTAGAAAAGGGATTTAAATATAGGTCTGTTTAATTCCAGAGCCTATGTTCTTTTTTTTTTTTTTTTTCTTCTTCTAATTTTAAGAATATTAGATATTTATTGCAAGAAAATTGGTACAGGAAAAAATTTAAATCACCTATAAGCTCATTATCCAGAGATAGCTACTGTTATCATTCTTAGATTAGATATTTCTAGTATTTTTAATGCATATATTTTTTACATGGGACATTGTACATACCATTTTGCAATATTTTTACTTAACCATATATCATGAATGCTTTGTCATTTTAAATATTAATCAGTATCACTTTGAACAGCTTTAAGATTTTCTTATACATTCATGATGATTTCTGAAAGCATACATTTCCAGGTAGAATTTCAAAGCAAAAGGCAATGCTTAAGGCTTCTGGTATTGATTGCCAGAGACAGTATCTATTCACATCTCACTAGCAGCATTACAGTCCCCATTTCCCTGAATCTTTGTCAGTATTATGAAGGAAAAGTGCCATCTCAACTGTTGCTTTATATATTAATAATATATATATATAATTAATTCTAGTGAAGTTGAACATCTATTTATTGTCTACTGACATTTATTCTTTTGTCATTTGCCTATTGAAATATTTTTTTCCATTGGGACTCCTTCTTGGGGGGGACAGCATATAGCAGTGGCTCCACAGAAGGGTTCTGGATTCCTACTCCCTGTGTTTAAAGTCT
This sequence comes from Cabassous unicinctus, assembly GCA_029593785.1. Taxonomy (NCBI): domain Eukaryota; kingdom Metazoa; phylum Chordata; class Mammalia; order Cingulata; family Chlamyphoridae; genus Cabassous; species Cabassous unicinctus. The sequence continues at coordinate 10,115 of JAQZBX010110942.1, forward strand.
TACCTCACCACTTTTAGGTAGATGACCCTAAGCCTTCATTTCCTCATCTGCAAAATGTGGGCCATTGTGAAAAATAACCAATACATATATACCCTTAGCAAGTGTCTATTACATTTCTTACTGATAGATGCAAGAGCTCTCTCTATAAAGAATATTTCCCTTTTGTTAAATATGTTATCTTATGCTTTTCAGTTTGTTTTAAGTCTTTTCTCTGG
>JAQZBX010110943.1:0-10317 GCA_029593785.1 Cabassous unicinctus
TCCTCTTGAGAAAAGATTTCAGCCTGCTACTGGGCCTTAATAAGACTGTATGTTTAAGCATGGGCCACCAAGTTACCATGAAATCTGAGTTGTCTATCATGAGCTGGGTATTGTCTGGCCCACCAAACCATAAAGTTGGGCATGAACAGCAGCACTCCATCATAAAGTGGAAGTGGTATATCTGAGATAGGGCTTGAGCAGATCCTGAAGGCACAAGTAAGTTACATGCAGAAGTGGCCCAAAGGACCATGGTCACCACTCCTGTCACATTACTTTCTCTTTCTGAGCCCACAGTTATGGCCTCTTGGGAAGCTCCTTACAATCAGTTAATGGAGGAAAAGAAAACTTGAAGCTGCTTTACAGATGGTTTGCATGACATGCAGGTATGACCCAACAGTGGATAGCTGCAGCACTGCAGCCTCTTTCTGGGATATCCCTGAAGGATAGTGGTGAGGGAAAATCCTCCCAGTGGGCAGAACTTTGAGCAATGTGCTTGGTTATTCATTTTGCTTGGAAGAAGAAATGGCCAGAGGTGTATTTGTACAGTGATCCACTGGATGTTGCCAATGGTTTGGCCGGATGGTTAGGAACTTGGAAGGAACATAATTGGAAAATTGGTGAAAAAGAGGCCTGGTTAAGAGGTATGTGGGTAGACTTTCTGAAGGGGCAAAAAACCATGAAAGTATTTGTGTCCCATGTGCATGCTCACCAGAACATGTCATCATTAGAGGAAGATTTTAACAATCAAGTGGATAAGATGACCTGTTCTGTGGCTAACACTCAGCCTATTTCCCCAGACATTCCTTTCACTGCCCAATTGGACTCATGAAAAAACTGGCCATGGTGGTAGGAATGGAGTTTATGTATGTGCTCAGCAAAATGGGTTTCTCTTCAATAAGGCTGATTTGGCTACAGTCACTGCTGAATAATCAATATGTCAGCAGCAAAGATCCACATTCATTCCCCAATGAAAACCATTCCCCAAGGTGATCAGCCTGCTACTTGATGGCAGGTTGATTACATTGGCCCAGTTATATCATGGAAGGGGCAGAAATTTGTTCTAACTGGAATTTTGCCTTCCCTGCATACAATGCTTCTTCCCTGCAAACAATAGGTGTGTCTTCCCTGCATACAATGCTTCTTCCTAAACTACCATCCATGGACATATGAAATGTCTTATCTACTGCTATAATATTCCACACAGCATTGCTTCTGTTCATGAACCAACTTCACAGCAAGTGATTTCCAGGAACTAATGCATGCCCATGGAATTCACTGGTCTTGCCATGTTCCTCATCATCCTAAAGCAGCTGGATGGATAGAACAGTTGAATGGCCTTTTGAGGACTCAATTATTGTGCCAACTAGGTGACCATACCTTGAAGGGCTTGAGCAATGTTCTCCAAGAGGCTGTGTATGCTCCAAATCAGCATCTCCATTATGGTGCTGTTTCTCCCATAACCAGCGTTCATGGGTCCAGGAATTAATAAGTGGAAATGGGAGTGGTACCTCTTACTCTAAACCATAGTGAGCCACTAGGAAAATTATTGCTTTTTTTCCCCTTCATCCTTAAGCTGTGCTGCTTTATAGGTCTTAGGTCCAAAAAGAGGAGTGCTTACACCAGGAAAAGCAATAATGATTCCATTGACCAGGAATTTAAGACTACCACCTGGCCACTTTGGGGTCCTCATGCCTCTCAATAACCAGACAGAGAAGGGGTTTACTGTACTGGATGGGAGAAATGATCATACACAATGGAGGTAAAGAAGAGTTTGCCTGGAATTCAGGAGATCCCCTACGGTGTCTCTTAGTACTACTACTTTGACTAGTGATTAAAGTCAATGGAATATTGCAAAAAAACCACTCCAGACAGGACTAATTATGTCCCAAAATCTTCAAAAATGAAAGTTTGGTTTACACCTCCAGGCAAAGAATCACTGCCAGCTGAGGTGATTTCTGAGGGGAAAGGAAACATCTAATGGGTAATGTAAGAAGGTAGTGATAAGTATGAACTTTGACCATGTAAACAGTAACAGGCAATAAGAACTGTATAATGGTCATGAATATTTCTTCCTTTTTTTGTTATGATTATGTTTGTATATGTACATAAAATGAATATCTTTGCTTTCTTTCCTAAACTTTAAACTTATCATATGACATAAGCTGCATTGATTTCATAGCATAATATTTAATGATGTCATGTTGAAGAGTGAACACTACCCAAGGACTTTAACCATATTCTTCAGGGATTCAGTGCATTTCTGGTTTTATGCAGGAGATTTGAATATTTGTTATGCAGAAATATATATATGCTATTGTTTTTATTTTGAGACTAACTATGGCTTAAGGTGATGTGTAAGGCTGCCAAGTGGACAAAGGGTGGAGTGTCATGGTTAGGCTAATGTGGCCACTCAGCCATTTAATGGTGCCTAGTTGTTTGGTCAAGCAAGCACTGAACTAATTGTAATACAAGGGCATTTCATGGACTTTAATCATCAGTGAGTTGATTGCATAGATATCTGGTTACATCTACAATCAACTGGGGCTTGTGCTGATTGTAGAGACCATGAAGCAGAATACAAAATGTAGCCCCCAACTGCTGGGTGGCACTACAAGGAGGAAAGGATGGAGGGGTTTCTGTGCCAAGTTGCAGTCATTAAAGGGTCTGTTCTGAAGGTTGCTGGAAATGTGAAGCTGAAGGAAAGAGGGGCATAATGAATTTCATCTTGTACACTCTTGGAAATTGCTTCTGCAGATGACAAAGTCATGCCCAGATGGAGGATGAAGAAATAAAGTCATAATTGGTCTGGCCCTCTGTTTCAGTGTGTGCATGCAAGACAATATGTGGGGGTATGTGTGTCTTCAAAGGAACCAGTTTGTAGGCATGAAAGGGCATGATTGATGTACATGTGTGGGGTCATGAGAGCTCACTTCTGTACATCCATGCACATGTATGCATTGTGGTCCTGGTTGTGGTGTTGGGAAAACCTGTGGAGAGAGGTAACCTGGACTCAGGTGATGGAAGATGGAGTCAAAGCCACAGACCAGAGACATGAAGGTACAAAACTGAAGGGGTGTAGACATGTCACTTGAGCCTCTCCTGACACTAGGTCTTCTCCAGGTAAGACAAGCCACTCTTGGTACAATTCACAAAGCCTACTGGATGGGACATTGGTGTTCCTGAGGCCCCTGGGCAGCAGTGCACTTTCCAGACCACTTCTATCTGCACCCTTGGCAGCAGGACTTCTCACCATGGGAAAGATCAAGGAGGAGAAGACACCACAGATTGCCACCATAGAGCCTTCCAAAGAGAAAGACACCCTCATTCAGAAAGGATGAGTAACAAGTGACCCAGTCCTGTGTACTCTGAGAGCCACAGATGTCCTATGGACAGAACTGAGGACAGACAGGGCCCTGGACTCAGTTTTGACAGACGGATGGTCAGTAGGTTGGGCGAGATAGGCACCTGGGGAAGGGCGGTTTAACTACCTTGGGACTGTGTATGCAGGGGTGGGTGAAAGGGACAACTGTCCAGAGAATTAGCTTCTATTCACTTCTGGAAAAACCATGGTTGAGAGTTCCCCTCACCCTCTCATCTGTGGGTGCTTTCACAATGATGAAGCTTACATCCATCAGCCAAAACTCACCCAACAATATGGGTTAAGTCCTACCATGTGCTAGACATTCTAGAAGCCTCCTTGAGATGAACTGATGATCCAGTGGAGGCAGTAAAGAAGCATAAGTGGGATTATAACAAATACACAAAGTATCTGAGCATGTGTTGAAAGTGAAGGAGAGTCTCCCTGAGCTCCTGAGGAGAGGGCTCAGGAGGTACCACATCAGGATCCTTAAAAATAGTTGAAGAGCTCTGGGGAGTTCATCCAAGGGGTCGCAGGACTCCTGGTTAGGGGACAGACTCAGGAATCAGATTCCAGGGTCCCAGTCCTAGACCTGCCATCTCCTGACTGCATGTCTTTTGGAAATTAATTACCTTCTAAGTGCCTCAGTTTCATCAACTTCAAATACCATAGACCTCAGCACATTTTCCTGAGAGTTAAGTGAGTTAGCACAACTCAGCACTGGGAAGGGTGACCCTGCATGTCTTCAAAGCATCTTTTGCCAGATTGCATGGTAATGGGGTGGGGGTGGGGGCTGGGGGAGTTTGGAAGGTAAATTGTGGATTGGTGGCCATCCCCTTCCACCATGCTGCACAAAAAATTTCAACCATGGTCCAGATGGTAGGCAGAAGTCATCTGGGTCTGCAACTTCAGGGAGAGCCTGTATGGGACTCATCCTGCAGGCTCAATCCCTTCCCACTACTTACTTGGTGGGCAGAGAACAGAACCCAGGTTTACCAACTTGGACATGAGCAAGGAAAATTTCTGGGGAACCTATGGCTCAGGGTCACTGCTGGGCCACCTGCCACCATTGATATCAGCTCAGGCAATGGCAAACACTCAGGATTCAGAAGCCAAACTATAAGTCACTTAAAATAGAATATACAGGAAGCTTCTGTGGAATCTCACGAAAGAAAGATTTATTGATTATGGCACACAGAACCAAATCATGCAGGCAAGGATTGATAAATGCTAATGAATTAAAATTAAAAGTATCTGTATGGGGAGTGGATGTAGCACAGTGGTTGAGCATCTGCTTTGCATGTATGCAGTCCCAGGTTCAATCTTTGGTGCCTGCTAAAAAATGTATCTGAAAAACAAAATAAACAAAGCAACAAACAAAATGTAGGGCCAAGCCACAGAGGGAAAAATATTTGCAGTACTCATATTGATTCCAGAATTAGTGTCCAGAATGTATTAACTCTTGTACATCACCAGCTAACACATAGCAGCACAGCTTGGGACAGATGGCCAGAAGAGGCATCAAGGGCAACAGATCTCTTCTGGGTCTCTTTGCTTTTAGTTCTTACTTCCATGGCTTTCATATCTCTTTCTCTCTCTCTCTCTCTCTCTCTCTCCATTCTCTTTATAGCATACTCCAATAATAGGATTAAGACCCACCTTGATGGAGGAGAGTTACACCTTAACTGAAGTGGCCTCATCAAAAAGTCTTACCTACTTACAATGGGTTCACATCCACAGGAATGGATTAAATTTGAGAACTTTTCTCTGGCAGCTTTCAGACCTCTGGGATCATAAAAATTCAAATAACCACAGGATCATAATGTGCTTTTTCTTATTCTCTACAGTTTTCATTGCTTTGGATCATATATACCATAAGACATTAACCTCCAAAATAAATGTGATCAGAGCTGTTGAAGAGGAGAGAGGGAAAGTTGATGAGGTAGACTTAAAGGGTCAATACCCAAGGTTTTCCCAGGAGGAAAAAGACTGAGTGCCCATAGAGGGCTCAGGATGTCAAACAAAAATGCATCCACATGGGGAAGCATCATGTGAAACTGCACATATATCCTCCAAGAGAGTGAGAAGAGTTGAGACAGCTAATGAAAGTTGCTCACAGGGTAGCAAGACCCCTCCTCAAATTCCCCCCAACCCCCAAAATACCTCAGTGCCAGGAAGTGCAAGAAGAAAGGATTCATCATTTAAAGGTAACTATGTGTGAAGGACCTCAGGACTCACATATAGAATGACAGAAGGACATAGAAATGGTGATTAACTATAAGGACTGATACAAGAGAACTATGAAATTAATATATAAATGCATAGCATATTAGACATAGCTGGAAGTCAAATTAGCAGTTTGGAGGAAGTTTTTTGGGATTTCACAGTAATACAGATTAAAGATAAAGCCAAACAAATTAAAGCAATTATAGAAAAAGACATTTGACAACAGGACAGATCACCTGGCATAAGGACAGTAAGATGTCTCTGAAGTTGAGTGCCTAAAAATGAAATGGAGAACTAGTTTTACAGAAGAAACACTGAAATTTTCCTTGGAAGGAAAGAATTGTGTCTTCACATGGCCCATGGTATTCCTCGGAAAATTAAGCCAAGGGGGAGTTTAGCTGGTTGTCCCAGTTTGCCTCAGTCAAGTTCTCATCTTCACAGAGAAAAAAGTACTTGTTCAAGATCTCATGATGGAAACAAAGTTACAAGGACTTGGGTAAGTTTAGGAAGGCCTCCATTCCTGCACAGCAATGCCAGCACAGAAAACCACATCCTCTCTATTTTCTGTGAGGTCCAGGAGACATGAAATTTATGTTTAAGTGAAAAGTAGGATATATATTTTTATATAAATGTAATTGTCAAACTCAGCAGCTGGTTATTGCTAAATCACTCTATCTTCATCTTTCCAAACAAACACCAGTCTTTTTGTCAGCTTTATACTCTTCCATCTCCATATAAGAGTAGGAAGACAGCTAGTAGGAGGTTCCTATGATTGATGTTGATGATGCATCATTTCTATTTTGTGGAAAGTTGGATGTTTTTTTTTTCATTTCTTATTTTTTCTTTATTGAATTATTTACAATAAGCTTCTGTAAATTTCAGAAGAAAATTAATTAATTTAGAAAGGAAGAGGAGGAAAGAGGGCTAGGGAAGGGATGGATGGGTCTCTGCAAAAAGACCATTGTACAGGGATGCCAAGACCAGGCAGGTGGACAGAGTGAAGGACATTTCACCCCTAGTTTATAGAATTTGTTATGTTGTTGATGAATGAATGGAAATTGCTCACAGAATTTTGTCATATCTTACAATATTCATAATGATTTGAATACTTGTTGCAAGTGAATCAACTTTTTCAGTTTATTCAAATATTTTAGAAGCTGAAAGCTTGGAAGGATGTTGTATTAGTCAGCCAAAAGTGTACTGATACAAAGTACCAGAAATCTGTTGTGTTTTATAAATGGAATTTACTTGGGCTTAAATGCTTAGAGTCACAAGGTCATAATGCATAAGTTACTTCCCAGACCAAAGTTTGTTGCCATGTTTTGGAGAAAGATGGCTGCTGGTGTCTGCAAGGATTCTGCCTTCTCCTTCATCCCAAGGCTGCTTGGTCTCAGTTCCTTCATTTCTTTCCAGGGTCAGCTGGTCTGCTCTCTTCACAAGGTAATCTGTAGACTATCAGGAACATTCTCTTCCTCGAGCCTCTGTCGTGTTTCATGGAGCTTTCTCTTTCTTCACGTATGTGCTTCTCTGTGTATTTACTTCCCAGGATTCCAGCATCAATACTGCAACTGTCTCCTCTGTCATGTCATTTTCTCTGTGAATCCCCACTCACCAAGGGTGTGAAGACCCAAGGTCCTACTTATCTGGTGGAATCAAAACCCCCAACCTTAATTTAATCAAGTAAACGTGAAATTTCTGAATCTAATATGATCTAATATGCCCAAGTTTACAGACCAGTTTACAAACATAATCCAATCCTGAAAAATCCTCCCCTGATATACTGGATAATGTTAGATAACTCCACAAATGCTGAATTGAAGAAAGAGAAAAATATCAGATCCAGTACCTTAAACCTGAAAGTGGACATGCATTGTTAAGATAACTTGTAGTTTGTGGAGACATTTGTACTATTATAAAGGGGAAAGATGGTTTCAGTTTAGGTGGGCACTCACAATCTCTCTCACAGAGGACAGCTGATTGGGGAAGGGATCCTGCCTGAGAGGTCTGTTCCAGGAACCCACAGAGTGAGAACCTTGGGGACATTGATCTGGAGGGAGCTGGACAGTGAGGTGGATTGCTCAAGACAAAATTGTGAGTTTTTCCCCAGGCAGCTAAGCCCCACCCTCAGGGCAAAGGGCTAGGATGACCCTCAACTCCCACCTGGTGAGCAATCTGGTGAGAGGGAGCATTTTCTGAGAGTGGGAGGGTTCTAGCAGAGGGTGAAGAGTGGTTTCCCTTCTATGGATTTGGCAGTCTGGAATCCCTTGCAGGTTTTGGGAGCAAACCAGCTGGCTTGAAGTGGCACCAGGCTGAATGGAGAGGCAAATCTGCTGAGGAAGCCTTATTTACCTAACCATTCTTTGATATGAGGCTTGGCTCAAGAGGGAATGGATTCAGCCAATTTTATCCTTCTGCACTGATGAGTATCAGAGTCTCACCACCCCTTGTGAAGCCAGGAAGTGGGAAGCATTTGATAAGTTTCCACGAGCCTACTTAGGGTGCCCTCAGCATAGGGGGTGGTCTAGAAGAGGCCTTCTTTGGGTCCCTTATTTCTCCAAAATAAAAAAAAATAGAAGGTTACTTAAAATTTTTTTAAATTAGCTTAATCGTTAAAATCTGCCTCAACACCTGCAGATAGAAGCCTGCAGGGTAATTAATTGATGAACACAAGCAGGCTGAGAGACTCCATGAGGACCCAAGAAGGAACACTGTTCTTCCTTAGCTTTGTGTGTTTACTTGATTTTTCTTTGTTTACTTGTTTATTGCTTGTTTTTCTTTCCTCTTTCCTACCCCCTTTTCTCTCTCTTTTTTAAATTAGGTGCTGTTAGCTTGTTTCTTCTTTGCTGTGCTTCTCCTTCCTTGATTTCCCATTGTCTGTGTACATTGATTTTATCTACCAATGCTATCTCTTTTCCTTACTTTATCTTTCTACCTTCTGCTTTCTGTTGTGGTTCTTACATTCCACCTTTTTTCATTAGACCACAAGGTCATGGGTGTCAATTACTATCTTGTCTATTCTGTTTTCTTTTATTATTATTATTAACTTTTTCCTTTCAGCCCTCTCTTTACTCTTTCTCTCTATCCTCACCATTCTGACTTTTTAAATAATACTATATATTTTCCTCAATTTCAATTCCCTTTGAATTGTAGGTATTCCACTTTTTTTTCCGTATTACTCTACACTGCTTACATGAGTTAAATATTCATTTTACTAAGTCTTATAAGGACCTTCTTCTAACATTTATCAATATTACTATTATCCTTTTTCCTTTCAAACCTCTTTTGATTCCTTGGGCCCTAATCTTTTTCCTTCAAGGGAACATAGAAAAAAGAAAAGAAATAGAACAAGAACAAAGAGAAAACTTAACACACACACACAACCACCATCTACTTAATACTCTAGAGCAGGTAGAGAAGCTAATCAACTGAATAAACCCATCAAGATAAAATGAGGACCAGAGTGCAACAACAAATTGCAAACCATACTGAGAAACAGGAAGAAAGGGACCAGTCCAATGAACAAACTGAAAACCAGGAAGAGATGCAGAACAGTTAACAACTAATCAAAGCTGTCCAAACAAATATAATGGACCAACTTAATGAAGTGAAGGAAGAGATTACGGATATTAAGAAGACACTGGGAGAACATACAGAAGAAATAATAAACATACATAAAAAGATAACAGATATAATGGTGATCAATGGCACAATCCAAGAAATCAAAAAGATGCTAAAATCACATAACAGCAGATTTGAACAGGCAGAAGAAAGAATAAGTGATGTAGAAGACAGTACATCTGAAATCAAACAGATAATAGAACAGATAGTTAAAAGTTAAAGCAAAAAAAAAAAAATCCAGCTGAGACTTAGGGATTTAACTGACAACACAAAATGCACAAACATATGCATTATAGTCATCCTAGAAGGAGAAGAGAAGGGAAAGGGAACAGAAGGAGTGTTGAAGGAAATAATGGCTGAAAACTTCCCAAGTCTATTGAGGTAGATGCATGTACATATCCAGGAAGCACAGCACACCCCAAACAGTAAAAATCCCACCACGCCTACTCCAAGACATAAAATTATCTAAATGTACAATACTCAAGACAAAGAGAAAATACTCAAGACAGGAAGAGAAAAGAGAACCATCACATACAAGGGAAGCACAATAAGATTAAGTGCTGATTTCTCATTGAAACCATGGATGCAAGAAGACAGTGGTGTGACATGTCAAGGTACTAAAGAAAAAAACTTCCAGCCATAAATTCTCTTTCCAGTAAAGCTGTCATTCAAAAATGATGGAGAGTTCAAAATATTCACAGAAAAACAGAAATTAAGAGAGTATGCCAATAAGAAACCTACACTTCAAGAAATACTAAAGGAAGTTCTGCAGGTTGAAAGGAAAAAACAGGAGGGAGAGAGATGGGGAAGAGTGTAAGAACAACTAAAAAGACAAAAAGAGAAATAAAAACAACATATGACATACATAACCCCAAAAGAAAATATGACCGATGTAAGAAATTCATTGAGAGTAATAACACTGAATGTTAATGGATTAAACTCACCAGTCAAGAGACACAGATTGGCAGAATGGATAAGGAAATGTGATCCATCTATATGCTTTCTACAATAAACCCACCTTAGACCCAGGGATTCAAGGAAGTTGAAAGTGAATGGCTGGAAAATAATTATACAAGCAAACAATAGCCAAAAAAGGGCAGGTGTAGCTATCCTAA
>JAQZBX010110944.1:0-10328 GCA_029593785.1 Cabassous unicinctus
GAAAATATCCATGATTCTGTCATCCATGAATCAGTGCAACCCTTTTTAAAGAAAATCCCTTGTTTTATAAACTCTTTTGGAGAATATGTGCTCCTTAAATTTACTACTTATTTTGTAAAATCATTCTTTTTAAATTTGCCCTGAATTGCCTCTTTTGCCCAGCAGTCCTTTATTCTTATTTTATGAATTCCTTTTTCAGATTTGTTCTTTGCTTAAACAATTGTTTTTGTGTGAAAACTTTTCTGCAAGAACTTTCAATTTCCTCCTTAAATGAGACAGAGTTGGAGTTATATTCTATGCACTCTCCTGGAACTGTTAGTGAGCTTCCCACTTGTGTCTTTCCCCAGCTATTACAGGGAGGAATTATAGTTCTGTAATTATGACTATTGCTTATCAAATCAGCAGTGCTTTTAATGGGCTTACAATGGTTCATTTTAATTACTTTAATATAAGAATAAATTTCCTTATTTATCATATAAAAGCAAAATTCTCCCTTGTCTACCCAAATGTACAGGTGAATGCTATTATTAACATTTTAAGTAACTAACTGAAAAATACAATTTATATCTATTGTGGATTTGTTTCAAACAAGTTATATTGTGTTAAAGTATATATATCATTTTGTAACTTTTAAATTTTCAGACATTTTTTTCTTGGCAACTTCCCTGGCAATCTTTCCATGTCTGAACATAGATATCTATCTTAAACTTTTATAATGATTCATAACATTCTCTAGTGTAGTTTATTTAATTGTTTTTCTTTTAACAGGAAATTAGATTGTTTTTAATTCCCTCCAAGTCCAATCTTAGTTGAAATTCTGGGTCAAAGAGTTTGGACATTGTCTTTATTAAATCTGTCAAGTTGCTCTAAAAAAATGGGTATACTCATTTATACTTCTACCAACATTGCATACAAAGAATTCTCTTGATATTTTCCAACTTTTAATTTTTTGCCAGTCTGATGGGTAAAACGTGTTTCATTGTTGTTTTGATTTGCCATACTCTTCTTACTAATGAATTTGAATGTATTTCATATGTTTATTGGTCATTTGTTTTTTCCTGTACATTGTTTGCTCATCATACTATTGAATTATTTGCCTCTTATTGTTTGGTAAGAATTCTTTAAATATTTGGTATGTTAATCTCTCATTTCTTATATAGGTTGTAAATACTTTCTCCTAATTTGCCAGTTATATTTAATTTTTTTATGATGGCTTTTATTGTATATAAGTTGTTAAGTTTGATGAAGTCAATTTTATTATAGTTTTCTTTTTAAATGCTCTGATTCTTGTTTAGGAAGTCTTCCCTACCGTGGGTTTATAAATATGTTCTCTCATACTTTGTTCTAATAGTTCTGTTAGTTTTGTTTTTCCATATTTACTTTTCTAATCCATCTGTAAGTTTAGGTTTGTGAATGGTATAAAGTATAGGTTTTATTTTGCTAAAAGCTTCTGGGAACAGTATACCAGAAATGGGTTGGCTCTTATAATGGGAATTTATTAGGTTAAAAGCTTACAGTTCTGAGAATGTGAAAGTGTCCAAATCAAGGCATCATAAGAGATACTGTCTTACCGAAGGTCGGCTGCTGGCGATACTGAACTCCTGTCATGTGGCAAGATACAATGGTGGTAATCTGGTCTTGGTCTCTGCCTTCTCCTCCAGGCTTCTTCTCCTTGAGCTCAGCTGTGGGTGATCAGGCATATGGCTCATCTCTCCCCTCTCTTCTGGCCTCTGGGGTCTCTCTCTCAGCCTTTCAGGGTTTCTCTGTTTCTGCCACTTTTCTCTGTGTGACTCTGCATGTTTCTCCTCTTTACAAAAGACTCTAGAAAGAGAATTAGGATCCAACCTGGGTGTTGCAGTCTAATCAAAGGCCCTTAACTGAAGCAGTCTACTAAAAAAGTGATCTAATCAAAAGATCCTTTAACTGAATCTAATTGAAAGGTCCCACACACAGTAAGCTTACACATACAGGAATGGGTTAGCTTAAGAACATGGTTTTTCTGGGGTCCACTAAAGTCTCAGACTAGTACAGCATGCATATAATTGCATATTTGCATATTTTTCCAAATGGTTGACCACTTTTCCACTATGATTTTTATTGAATACTTAATATTTCCTCTTGATTTGAAATAATTCCCTTTTCACTTACTAAATTCTCTTTTACATAAGGATATATTTCTAGACTTTATTTTGTTCTACTGATTTGTTTTCTTTTTCAGTGTCAATACTATACCATTTTAATTTCTATATCTATATAATATGCTTTTATGATCTGAATATATGCATATATATCATTGCTTATCTCATCATGCTAATTTTCAGTACTGCATCTATTCTCTTTTATACCTTTCTTTTCATTGAAATATTTTAAAATTTATTTCCATGTTTAAGGAGTTGGCAGAGGCTGATATTAGGGTGAGGCAAATGAGGTGCCCAGGGCACAAAATGTAAAGAGGCACTCACAGGATCATGCAAGTGTCTCACAGTGCTGGCACTGTTTTACACAATAACTCAAATCTCATTTAATCCTTAGCAAAGAAGCTGTCTGAATCTGATGTTGTTTGTGATCTCTGAAGGGCTAGAAATCTAGAACAACTTTTTAATATTCATGGTTCTGCCAGCATGACTTTCTGTATGCTTCTCCATCCCATGATTTGTTTTTCAAGAAAATAAGTTTGAGTGGTTGAGGTAAAAGGACAACCTGTAGAGCATCATGGATAAAAGCCAAGAAAAGAGAATGTTTTAAGAAGGAGAAAATCATTAGCTGCCAAGAGTTCAAGAAAAACAATGTCTGAAAGGTATATATTGGATTAGTAGCTTTAGGAAGAATGTTTCAATTTCGCATAGTCATCTCTTCTTTTCCCATCCTACTGACTACTGCATCTATCCCAGTTTAGACCTTTCTTTTAAAAAGCCTTATAACTGGCTACTGTTGCAGTTCTCTTTTCTTGCTAACTACCTGTGTAATTGTGGAGTTAGGTCTATTGTGATATCCTTCCTAAGTAGATAAATATTATTCCCTCTTTGCAGCTTCTTTTCAAACTGAATTTTAAGCTATATTTTTGCCTCTAATAATCTTTTTGTAGGCTTTAAATATTTTACCATTTAAATATTTCTTTATGTAGAAATATTTGGATTATTATACATTATTCTTAAATGACTTTCATATTTTTACTTACAGATTTTTTCAGATTTTTAAAATATTCTAAACCAGAACCAAAGGATGATGATGCTGTAAGACATATCATTAGGCTATGAGAAAAGTTTGATTGGCAAACTAAATTACCATAGCAAAATTTGAAATGCAAAATTTCCCAAAATGCAATTCAGAAGACTATTATTCTAAAGATATTATTTAATTTTATTCAAATTTTAGTGTAAAAAATCAATATTTACATCTTAATCTTTAATTTATTACAGACATTACATCAAATCAGACTTTGTATGAATATCAAATTAAAATAAAATTACAGTGAATACTTATAAAAATATTTCATATCATTTCATTTTACTTATTAAAGAAGGGGAGAACAGATAAAACATAGAAATTGGAACTTTTAGTATGTCAAAGTATTTGTGCTTGTCTTCTCTCATCCTTTCCTCTAACTGATTGGGTCTCCCAAGAAGAGGTCCCATCTGACTGAAACTTTCTTTTCTATTCTTTTCTTCCTGTATTTTATATCTTTGTGATTTAAAAATAAATTCTGATGTAATTTTGTAACTTTCTATTCTTCTCACTGTCTTACTCCCTGCTACCTGCTTTAACACTTCATGATCTTGATACTTCCTTATCTTTTTCATTTTCTCATTATCCATTAACCTCTTTCTTCAGAGAAATTTCATTTTGTCCAAGATGATATGAACAAAGGGTGGTGATGAAAACTAAGATTTGCCTAGTAAGTCTTATTTACTACAGCTGATCTAAGATTGAACAGGCAAACTGTATTCCACAAAGGAATGTTCCTTTGTGAAGGAGTGTTCCTGTTTCTCCACATCCTTTCCAAAACTTGTAATTTTGTTTTGTTTTTTAAAAATGGCCATTCCATAAGATGTGAAATGGTATTTCATTGTAGCTAGTGATCCCTAAAAGTTAGTGATGTTGAACATTTTTTAAATGTACTTTTTGGCCATTTGCATTTCCTCTCTGGAGAAATGTCTCTTTAAGTCTTTTGTCCATTTTTGATTGGGTTGCTTGTCTTTTTTATCATAGAGTTGTATGGTCTCTTTATATAACATGGATAGCAAACACTTATTGGATATGTGGTTTCCAAATATTTTCTCCCAATGAGTAGGCTGTTTTTTTTTTCACTTCTTCACAGTCTTTTTTACCCCCAATTTTATTGATACATATTAATAAAGCATAAATCCATCCAAAGTGTACAATCAATGGTATTCGGTGTAATCACATATTTATGCACTTATCACTTCATTCTTAGAGCACTTTCATTATTCCACTAATAATAATAATAAACAAAAAACAAAAAATATTCATCACCTCTCAATCTCTCTATGCTTCCCCTGCCGTACATAGCTGCTATTCTTTTTCCTTCTCTCTAGAGTATTTGTATTTATATTTTGTAAAAACTGTCTTATATATGTAATATCAACCATATTCATGTTTTACATGAGGTTTTACTATCATCTTATACAGTCCCATGTTAGAATTTTCAGCTTTCCTTAGACTTTCCTTTTCAACCACTGTCATGCCCATATAATGGCTCTGCTAGTTACAAACATGAGTTTACAAAATATTTTTAGTTCATAATAGTGCAATCATACAGTATTTTTCCTTTTGTGTCTGGCTTGCTTCATTCAACATGATGTCCTCCAGATTCATCCGTGTTATCATATACTTCACATCTTTTATAAATGCCAACAGATTTCTGGTACTTTGTATCAGCACCCCTTTGGCTGAATAATACAATACGGTTTATTATAGTAATTGATTTTCTTGTGTTGAACCACGCTTGCATACCTGGGATAAAACACACTTGATCGTGATGTATAATTCTTTTAATGTGCTTTTGGATTCAGTTTGCAAATATTTTGTTGAGGATTTTTGCATCTATATTTTTTAGAGATATTGATCTGTAATTTTCTTTTTTTTGGTAATATCTTTATTTCATTTTGGCATTAGGGTGGTATTGGCTTCATAGAATGAGTTTGGTAGTATTCTTTCCTCTTCAGTTTTTTGGAAAAGCGTGAGCAAGATTAGTCTTAGATCATCTTTAAATGATTGGTAGAAATCACCTGTGAAGCTATCTGGTACTGGGCTTTTCATCTTTGGGAGATTTTTGATGACTGTTTTAATCTTCACTTGTAATTCATTTGTTGAGGTCTTCTATTTCTTCTAGGGTCACTGTAGGTGATTCATGTGTTTCTAAGAATTTGTCTATCTCCTTTTCATTGTCTAGTTTTTTGGCATACAGTTGTTCATAGTATCCTCTTATGAGCTCTCTTATTTCTGTGGGGTCAGTAGTAATGGCCCCCTCTCATTTCTGAATTTATTTATTTGTGCCTTCTCTCTTCTTTTCTTTGTCAGTCTAGCTAAGGGTTTGTCAATTTTGTTAATCTTCTCAAAGAACTAAGGTTTGGTTTTGTTGATTCTGTTTTTTAATTTCATTTATTTCTGCTCTGATCTTTACTATTTCTTTCCTTTGGCTTGGTTTGAGATTAGTTTGCTTCTCTTTTTTTGTTCCTCCAAGTATGCAGTTATATCTTTAATTTTAGTTCTTTTCTCTTTTGTAATGTAACATTGAGGACTATAAATTTCCCTTTCTGTACTGGCTTTGCTGTATCCCATAGGTTTTGATATGTTGTGTTCTCATTTTTATTTGTCTCAAGATATTTACTGATTTCTCTTGCAATTTCTTTATTGACCCACTGATTATTTAAGGGTGTGTTGTTTAATCTCCATATATTTGTTAATTTTCACTTTTACTGTCCATTATTGATCACTAGTTTCAGTCCACTGTGATCAGAGAAAGTGTTATGTATAATTCAATCTTTTTAAATTGATTGAAATCTGTCTTGTGATCCAGAATATGGTCTGTCCTGGAGAAGGATCCATAAGCACTTGAAAGAATGTATATCTTGCTGATTTGGGGTGTAACACTCTAAATTTCTTTAGGTCTAGTTCATTTATCATTTTATTCATGCTCTCTGTTTCCTTTTTGATTCTCTGTCCATATGTTCTGTCCAATGCTGAGAGTGGTGTATTAAACTCTCCAACTATTATTATAGAGACATCTGTTTCTCCCTTCACTTTTGCCAGTGTGTCCCTCATGTGTCTTGGGGCTCTCAGGTTAGATGCATAAATATTTATTATGGTTATTTCTTCTAAGTGAATTCCCCCCTTTTAAAAAAAATATATAATGACCTTCTTTATCTCTTACAGCAATTTTGCATTTAAAATCTATTTTAAATAAATTTGAACCAGGCATTGCTCTAGATGCTGGGGATCCTTTATCGATCAAACATCTCCTGTTTGCAAAGAACTTATATAATAATGGGTGGGACAAATAATAAAGCACATAAATACAAAATGTCAGGTAGAGATGAAATATTATGCCAGAAAATAAATCAAAGTAAGGAAGATGGGGGAAGCTTGTTGACTCAAGGTTGAAGTTTGCTAAAAGCTGCTTGGAACAATATACCAGAAATGGGTTGGATTTTACAATGGGAATTTATTAGGTTAAAAGCTTACAATTCTGAGACTGTGAAAGCGTCCAAAGGAAGGTATCATTAAGAGATGCTTTCTTCCTGATGCAGTTATGGGTGATCAGGTACATAGTAGCACCTGCTAGTCTCTCCCCTCTCCTCCGGGCCTCATTGCATGCTTCGGGCTGCTCCATCCATGGCTTTTCTTTCTCCTGGATACGTTAATTTAAACTTTTGGAGGCTTCTGTCTCTGCCACTTTTTTCTGTGTCTGCAGCTTTTTATTCCTCCATTTATAAAGGACTTCAATAAGAGGATTAAGACCCACCTCGGGTTATGCCCTACTGAAGTGATCTACTAAAAAGGAAAGTCCCTTAACTGAATCTAATCAAAAGATCCCAAATAAAATAGGTTTACATGCACAGAAATGGATTAGCTTTAAGGACAGGAATCTCGAGGGTCCAAAAAAGACTCAAACTGCCACAATCATCATTAAAAATTTGCCTGCTTCTCCATCCCATCCCGTCCCATCCCATCCCATCCCGATTCCTGAAACTCTTCCTTTATAGTGCAGTCCCAGACTGTTTTACTTTTAGTGTTTCTATCTAGCTTTATAATTTTTTGTGTTCTTTCCAATGTCTGTCTTTTCTTATGGTCTGTTGATACCTGCTAGGGACTAGGAAAAGAGATGAGCAGTATTTTAAATGGTTTCATTTCCTATTATAAATAGCTTTAATAACTAAAGCTATTAAGTTCCTCAGGAACTTTTCTGTAAGAGAAGTGCATGATTTTGTGGCAGAGAAGTTAATTAATGAACAAAAATTTATTGTATACCTATTCTGTTCCACTGTTATAGACACTGGTGATAGACCTGCTCTCTCTCTCTCTCTCTCTCTCTCTGTGTCTCTCTCTCTCTCTCTCTCTCTCTATATATATATATATATATATATATATATATATATATGAAAGTTATAGGTGATAAATAATCACCAAGGAAACTTTTCAGTTCCTCCTCAAGTAGGTTCTCACAGTACATTTCTTGATTTAAAATTTGTATTTTTAAAATTGTGAAGACATTTGTGTTTAAATAAGAATTAAATAATATCAAAATGACATATATTATCAATGTACCTGGGAGAAAAGTTATGTAGTATTTAATTTAGATAATTAGGAATCAATGAAACATATCTGGAGAATTTTTACATTACTTAGTTTTTACTAAATTTATTCTGTATAAATGCATGATTCATGAATCTAGAATATAAGAAGTGTTTTTCCTTTCATTTGTTACCTGGAAAATGAATGTTAGAAGAATTAAGACAGAGAAGAGCAGGTAAGTCTTGTTATGCAGTATATTTAAAAACTTCAAAAGGAAGCCATGTATTTAAAATGCAGTATGCAAGCAGATGTACAGTTAATTCAGTGACTGGAAAGTCACATTCCATTGCCTTTATGATTATTAAATATAAACCAGCTTTGTTTTTTTTTAGAAGACTTACTATATTTCCCAGTAACACCATTTGGTGTTGTGAAGAAGTGATAGTGATAAGAAAAATCTTGATGAGTTCCCTTGGTCATTTGGTATAATTCAAGGGTTCCTAACCTTTTTTGTTCCATGGACCCCTTTTCCAGGCAGGTGAAAACCATGAACCCCTTACTGAGTCCACATTCTACTCTGTGTTATTTAATAAATATATCATACCTGCATCAACATGTCCCCACAAGAATAATGTTTTTTTTTTTGAATTTCAATTCAAGTTCATGGATGCCTGGTAAAGAACCCCTCATATAATTTTTGGCTTCCAAAAATTGGAGTCATTAAGTAATCCAGGATAGATGATAGCTAATCCTATTTTGTAGGCTCTCCAGGAGCCAGGGATTTTTTCAATTTTTATTTTGGTATAATTACAGATTGACATCCAGCTGTAAGAAACAGAGAGATCCTGTATGCCCCTTATCCAGCTTCCCCCAATGGTAACAACTTGCAAAACTTTAGTAAATTATCACAACCAGGATAAACCGACATTGATATATTCAAGATACAGAACATTTACATTACCACAAGTTCCTTCATGTTGCCCTTTTAAGCCGCACCCCTTCTCTCCCACCCCATACCCTCCTTGATCTCTGGCATCACTAATCTGTTCTCTATTTTTATAATTTGGTCATTTCAAGAATGTTATATAAATGAAACCATACATTATGTAATCTTTGGGATTGGCTCTTTTAATTTAGCACAACCTCCTGCAGATTCATCCAGGTTTCTGCCTCTATCAATAGTTCATACCAAAGCAGTTTTCCATGGGAAGGATGTTCCATAGTTTAACGATTTACCCATTGAGGAACATTTGAGTTTCCATTTGGGGCTCTTACACCAAAAGCTGCTATGAATGTTCATTCCCAGGTTTTTGTATAAACATAAGATTTCATTTCTCTGGGATAAATGTGCAGGATCACAGTTTTGAGTCATATGATAATTACATATTTAGTTTTTTAAAGAAAGTACCAAATTTCCAGACTGACTGTGCCATTTTACATTACCACCAGCCATGTATGAGTGATCCAGTTTCTCTGCATCCTTGGCAGCATTTGGCATTGTCACTATTTTTTATTTTAGAAATTCCAATAGTGATAGGTCATGGTTTTAATTTGCGTTTCCCTAATGACTCATGAAATTAATTATCTTTTCATGTGCTTATTTGCTATCTGTGTATTCTCTTCAGTGAAATGTCTCTTCATGCTTTTTATCATTTTCTTATTAGATTGTTTGTTTTTACTGTTAAGTTTTGAGAGTTTTTTTATAGAGTCTGGATATGAGTCCTTTGTCTGATAACATGGTTTATAAATATTTTCTCCCTGCCTGTAGTTTTTGTTTATATCTTTAATTAAATAAATACTTATTTAGTATCTTTTATATGCCAAGTATTAGCCAGGTTAACTTGCTCCTTGAAGCCAAAAAGTAACTCCTTGACCTGAATGCTTCACTGACCTGGAAGAGATCTGATGAGGAAACCAAGGCTTTCCACTCAGCCCCTCCCTCTTGTTAAAGTGATACTATTTTGGACAGGGATGAATGGAGCAAGGAGTGGGGTGAAAGGTTGAAAGGAAAGTGATTTGTTGCTGGCTATGAATCATGCAAAAAAATTGTGGCTTGTCTTTTCATCCTCTTAACATCATCCCAGAGAAAAATTTTTAAATTTTGATGAAGTCCAATTTATTAGTTTTTCATTTTATGGATTGTGCTTTTGGTATCAAGTCCAAGAACTTGTCTAGCCCTGGGTCCTTTTTTCCTAAAAGTGTTTATAGTTTTATGTTTTGCCAGAACCATTTCAAGTATACTTTATATATAAAGTGTAAGACTTAAGTTGAGGTTCATTTTCTTGCCTCTGGATGTTCAGTTGCTCCAGTATCATTTGTTGAAAAGGCTGTCATTCCTCCATTGAATTGCTTTTGCAACTTTGTCAAAAATAAGTTGGGCATATTTGTATGGGGTGTATTTCTGAATTCTCTATTCTGTTCCATTGATCTGTGTGTCTATCCCTCTGCCAATACCACACATTCATGATTACTGTAGCTATATGTCTTTTTTTTTTAAGATTTATTTTATTTATTTCTCCCCACGCCCTCATTGTTTTTTGCATTTCCTGTCTGTTTGTTGTGTACTGGTCTTT
>JAQZBX010110945.1:0-10328 GCA_029593785.1 Cabassous unicinctus
GTCTAAACTGTTTAGAAGTAAAGATCAGAAGAATCCCACATCTAGGTATAGGATCATATCATCAGCAAATAGTGAAAGTTTTACTACTTCTTTTCCTATTTGGTTGCCTTTATTTCTTTTTTCTTGCCTAATTGCTATAGGTAGAACATCTAGTACAATACTTAATAACAGTGGTGACAATGAGCATCCTTGCCTTTTTCTATATCTCAGTGGGAAAGCTTTCCTTCTTTCACCATTGAAATTGCTAATATCATACAAAAAATTATGAAATTGATAGAAATAATAAAGTCACAGAAAAATATAAATGTTCAAATGGGGTATCAAAGAAAGCAGATATTAGGCTGAAATCTATGAACAGGAAATAAATATATGAAAACAATTTAGAAAACCCAAACTAACTATTGTAATTTATAAATATCTTGAGTGACTATAAAGCAATAAAATGTTTTGAATTTTTCATTTAAATATGCAGAAGGAAATGAAAATGGACTCAATTTGGAACACTAAAAAAAAATATGAAATAGACAGTAGTGAACGAATTGAGGGGTTGGAAAAACTAAGATTTGCAAAATCCAAACACTAAAATGGGAGAAGAAAATCCTGTGGTCTCAGTAGCGCCTTTAAATATAATTGGACTAAACTCTAGTCATAATGAAAATATTGGCACAATATATTGCCCAGGGTTGCTGTTTTAAATAATAGAAAAAGTTTTATTATGGATGATGATGATAGCATCAAAATATTGTGAATATAATTACTAGCAATGAAATATATATTTGAAACTGATTAAAAAGGGGAAATGTTAGGAGATATAAAATTTTAAAAATAAAATTTTAAAAAAATTCCAATCATGGAGGTTTCTATAACTCTTTTGGAATTATTTTATTTTTTTATTTTTATTTTTTTATATTTTAAAAGATGCTTAGAATACATAAATGTTACACAAAAATTACAAGGATTCCCATGTTCCCCACCTCCCACACCTCCCATAACATCCCATATAAACATCATTCATTAGTGTGGCACATCACCTACAATGGATATCCGCATCCTGGGGCTTGACCATTAAGCATGGACCATAGTTCACATTGTAGACAACACTCTCTCCCACACAGTTCTGCATGTTATATGCTGTTATAAAATGGTCTATATCTGTCATTGTAATGTCACTCAAGATAATCCCAAGTCCCGAAAAAGCCCCTGTATTACAACTGCTTTTCCCTTCCCTGCCCCGAAAGCATCCACTGGCTGCTGGCCCCACCTCATTATTATTTCTTCCATTACTCGAATCACAATATGTCTATAACAGAATACCAGTGAGTCCAATCTTGTCCATAGGTCTTCCCCCAATGCTGAGGAGTTTGGGATGGTGATGTCCACTCCACCTCCAAGTGACAGGGGGTTTATATCCCATGGGTATGATGGATGGGATTATCCTGCCTGCAGCTGCAGACTCTCTCCATTCCCTGGGATGGCAGTTGTCCATCATCATCTCCTCACCAGGTGACTTGGGTGAGTCCATTGAGCTGTAGAGTAGGAGTTGCAGCTCCACTGAGATTCCAGGTACAGCTGGCACATGGGCAGAACCGAGGCTCCAGTTGCTGGAAGTACACCTACAAACTCCAGCATCACATATAGGTTTGAATAGAAGGGACTGATGGACCATGTGCAGGGAGGACTTATTTGAGTCCAGCTCTGTCACTCTCAGGAGCACAAATTCCAAAATATAGCCCACTGAAAAGGCATCAATCTCTGGAGCTGTACCCCCTTATAAAGGACCTGTGTGTCTCCAGAGCCCTCAGGAGCCCCTCTGTGTGGGGTGATATCCACTTTGGTGTTCTATGAAATCCTACTGAGGTGTGCATAAGCGTTACCTCCGGGATGACCTCCCGACTCACTTTGAAGTCTCTTAGCCACTTGAACTCATTTGTCTTTACCTTTTCCCCCTTTTATTCAAGTTCTTTTTCCAGTCATATTGCCAGGTGGCACTTGGTGTTAATCCCTCGTTGCCAGTGAGGCTCATCCCTGGGAGTCATGTCCCATGCTGGGGGAAAGGTAATGCATTCATTTGCTGAGTTTAGCTTAGAGAGAGACCACATTTGAGCAACAAGGAGGCTCTCAGGTGGCCACCCTTAGGCACCCCGTGACAGTAGGCTAAGTTACAATTACAAGAGCAAAGACTCGTAAGGCTAGTCATCAATAACAAGAACCCATTAGTGGACCACCCTCCTTTGCCAGACACTGTCCCTGCACTTGGGGAACTGTTGCTGTTCCCTTGGAGAATGTGGCAGAGCTCTTCAGGATGGGAATTCACTATTCCCTCATTTATTGTGTGATTGTCCACTCACTGTGACCATACCCCACCCCTTGATCATTTGGACAGTTTTATATATTTTCATGTATATTCAGATGAACTTCCTCCCATGAATCCCCCATCCCAGATACCCCACACCAATGATCCTCTGCAGCCCCTGTTGTAACCCTTCTCTGATCTAAACCTTCCTTGAAGATGAAGCCCATATAATAACCAAATATAATTAATAGGAAAATGAAATAATAATGATAAGCTTAAATGCAAGAGGTAAAATACATGGAAAGTCAGGGGAAAAAACTAAAAATAAAATATAATTAAAGGATTGGGACATTCAAAAAATGGGAAAAAACAAAAACAAAATTTTAATTATTTTTTTTTTCCTTTTATCACTGCAATACTGGGTGTCCAGTCTGTACCGTGGCACCTTCCCCCTCTCACTCCCCAGTGTTTCCCAAATTTTCATTTAATTTTCATAGAAGTTTTAGGTCATAGGAAAGTCACACACAGAATACTAGAGACTCTCATATACCCAACCTCCTCCCCCTTTTCTCACCCCATATTAAAAACTTTTCATTTGTGGGTGGTAGCATTGTTATAACTGTTATACAGATAGTGAAACATAGCTACTAAACATTGTCAATGGTTTGCAGTATAGTTTACAATTTAGATGAAACAGTTTAATAATTTTTGATGATGTTTACCATGTCCTGTGTCCATTATTGTAAGGTAATGAAAAACGTTTCCCCTGACCACTAAATATCCCGTTTGATTTTTTCTGTTCCTTCCTCCCCATCCCCTTGGGGCACATGACACCCCCCTGTCTGGGCTCATTGGATAACAAGATTCCTAGTTACATGCAATAGGCGGTCTTGACACACTGATTATTCTCCCCTGTTAGGATCCAGCCTTGCACCTAAGAGACACCCAACTGTCTGTTTCTGGGTGAACCAGTCCTCCCAAAGATTGGGGTCCATCTCGTTCCCACTCACCGTGTGGGTCTCCACTCCCCAACACAACACATTATGACAGGATGAACACTCACACATTACCCAGAAGCCTACTCCAGAGGCTCCCTGTCTTGAATGCCCCCCCAACCTACACCCTAAACCAGTGACACTCCCTTGTCATATTGTCATAAGAACATTCCCACTCCTGCAATTTCAACCACATACTGAAAAATCCCATGTTCACCTAATCCCTCTCCCATCTCTCCCCCCAGTATCCTGGATATTCTAACCCACCCTTCTTAATCTACTCACCTGTCTACCCTGAATCACCAAACCCAGTAATATCACTACACACCTGTCCTACCCTTCAAAATGCAGCTATACTCTATCACTTAACCATAGATTATGTCCACATGGGTGATGGCTCACAAACTTCTCTTCTCTTGCTCTCCCTTGTTAACCTATCTTTGAGACAATGGTGATCAGAGACTGCTAACATTCCTCAATTCAAACCAGTGAGGTCATATATTGTTCATTCTTCAATACCTGGTTTGCTTCACTCAGCATAAGGTCTTCAAGATTCATCCACGTTATTCAGTGTGCTAGCACTTTATTCCTTCTTACAGCTGAGTAATATTCCATTGTATGTATGTGCCACATTTTGTTTATCCATTCATCTGTTGTTGGGCACCGAGGCTGATTCCAACTTTTGGCAATTGTGTGCCACTATGAACATTGGGGTGCATATATCTGTTCGTGTCTTTGCTTTCAGTTCTTCTGGGTATATACCGAACAGTGGAATCACTGGATCATACGGAGGATGTATTCTAAGTTTTCTGAGGAACCGCCAAATTGTCCTCCACAGTGGCTGGACCATTGCACAATCCCACCAGCAGCGGTTGAGTGTTCGAATACCTCCACATCCTCTCCAACAGTTTTAGTCTACTGTTTTTTTAATAGCCTCCATTCTAATGGTTGTAAGATGATATCTCAATGTAGTTTTTTTTTTCCCCCTCTTACTTTGCTTTATTTTTTTTCAAACAGAAATCCAGAGTTTATAAATAATGGTTATTTTCCCTCATAAGACTATTTAAAATATACTTCTAAGCCATTAGTAAAATTAATAACCATTTGAAAGAGTTTCAATTAGACAATTACATAAGAAAAATGTTTCTACTTAATTATAAGCACATAAAATTTGGCATATGAAAGCATTATAAAATCAAGGTCCTATAAGATCCAATGATGACTTTATAAAAAAAGACATTCTAAATTTTAATTAACTCCAATCATGCTTTTAATGCTTTCCAAATGACTCTCCAGTTTATGAGACCAAAAGATTACAAGAATATGTCTGCAATCCAAAAATATTGATGATTCGCATTAAACCCAATTTCAAGCAAAAAATCTAAATATATATATTTGTCCTTGCCCTTCTTCTTTTATTACCTTTTTAAGACCTATACACATTACTGGACAACTAATAGGATCTCAAAGAAATAAATTAAAGATAAATATACTCTTATGAAGATATTAGTATACCAGAAAAAAAAGAAACATATTAGTAAATAATGGGAGTACACAACTTTGAGAAAAACTGGTTGCCAAGTCACAAAAGAATATGACTCACAGTGATTTATTACTCCCATTGTTGGCTAGCCATCAGTTTAAATCAATACATATATATAACAATTTAAAAACTCAATAGTGAAACAGAAAATAAGTGGTCCTTGCTACTGAGTATTGCTCATTAGTTAGTAAGGGAAGGTATGAGATCTTTCCTTTTTTAACATTCTATTAATTATTTTTTTACCATATGTTAATGTGATTTCATTTTTTTTTACTGTGGGTAAAAATCATATTTTTCACAATACATACAAATATTTGTAAAATGATATATAAATACATATGCATATACGTGCATTTGTTTACTTAAATGTTATTATATATATATATATATATGTATTTTTAAAGGTGCTAAGTTTTCCTAAATATTACTCAGAAATTACAGGGATTCCCATGTTCCCCACCTCCCACACCTCCAACAAAATCCCACACCACCATCATTCATCCGTGTGACACAACACCCGCAATGGATATACACATCCCGGGGCCTTGCCACCGAGCATGGACCACAGTTCACATCATAGACCACACTCTCTCCCACACAGTTCTACATGGAATATGCTGATGGAAAATGGCCTACATCCGTCACGGCAACCCAACTCAGGACAACCCCCAAGTCCCAAAAAGCCCCTGTATTTCAACTGCCCCTCCTCTCCCTGCCCCAAAAACGTCCAGTGGCCACTGGCTCCACCTCACTGTTACAATTTCTTCCATTGCTTGAATCATAATATGTCTACAACAGAACACCACCAAATCCACTCTAGTCCACAGCTCCTCCCCCAATCCTGAGGGACTGGGATGGTGATGTCCACTCCACCTCCAAGTGAGAGAGGGCTTATATCCCGTATATATAGAGGATGGGTTTATCGTGCCTGCAGCTGCAGGCCCTCTCCATTCCCTGGGATGGTCGTTGCCCATCGTCGTCTCCTCGACAGGCCACTTGGATGAGTCCATTGAGCTGTAGGGTAGGAGTTGCAGCTCCACCGAGATTCCAGGCACAGCTGACACTTAGGTAGGCCAGAGGCTTCAGTCTCTGGAAGTACACCTAACAACTCCAGCATCACATATAGGTTTGAATAGAAGGGACTGATGGACCATGTGCAGGGAGGACTTATTTGAGTCCAACTCTGTCACTCTCATGAGCACAGATTCCACTGAATAGCCCACTAATTATGCATCAATCTCTAGGACTATCCCCACTTATATAGGACCTGGGGGTTTCCAGAGCCCTCGGGTCCCTCTGTGTGGGGTGATATCCACTTTGGTGTTCTATAAGATCCTACTGAGGTGTGCATAAGCATTACCTCTGGGATGACCTCCCAACTCTCTTGGAACTCTCTTAGCCACGTGAACTCATTTTTCTTTACCTTTTCCCCCTTTTATTCAAGGTCTTTTTCCAATCGTGTTGCCTGCTGGCACTTGGTATTAATCCCTCGTTGCCAGGGAGGCTCATCCCCGGGAGTTATGTCCCACGTTGGGGGGAGGGTAATGCATTCATATGCTGAGTTTGGCTTAGAGAGAGACCACATTTGAGCAACAAGTAGGCTCCCAGGTGGCAACCGTTAGGCACCCCATAACAGTATGCTAAGTTTCAATTAGAAGAGTAAATACTCATAAGGCTAGTCCTCAATAACAAGAACCCATCAGTGGGCCATCCTCTTTTGCCAGACATGGCATCTGCCCTCAGGGGACTGTTGCTGCTCCCTTGGGGAATGTAGCAGCGGTCTCCAGTGTGAGAATTCAGATTCCCTCATTTATTAAGTAATTGTCTACCCACCGTGACCATGGCCCATCCCTTGATCATTTGAACAATTTTATATATCTTTCATGTATATTCAGATGGACTTATTACCATGAATCCCCCATCCCAGATAACCCCCACCAATAATCCACTGCAGCCTCCCTTGTAACCCTTTTGTGATCTAAACCTTCCCTGAACATGAAGCCGTTATAATAACAAAATACAATTAATAGGAATAAGAAATAATAATGATAAACTGAAATGCAAGGGATAAATACAAGGAAACTAAGAAGAAAAAAAAAAGAAACTAAACTAAAAATAAAATATAATTATTGGATTGGGACATCGAAAAAATGGGAAAAAAAAAACAAAAAAAATCCTTTTTTTTTTTAAAGAAATAATTCTTTTTTCCTTTTATCACTGTATTATCAGATGTCCAGTGCACCATGACACCTTCCCCCTCTCATTCCCCAGTGTCTCCCAAATTTTGATTTAAGTTTCAAAGAAGTTTTAGGTCACAGCAAAGTCACACACGGAATACTAGAGACTCCCACTACCCAACCTCCCACCCCCTTCCCCACCCATATTAATAACTTTTTTTTTTGGATGTTAGTATTGTTATAACTGTTATACAGACAGTAAGATATAGCAACTAAAAATTGTCAATGGCTTACAGTATGGTTTGCAATTTAGACTGTACAGTTTAAAATTTTTGATGATATTTATTATGTCCTGTGTCCATTACTGTAAGATAACAATGAATATTTCCCATGACCACTAAATACCCCATTTGATCTTTTCTGTTCCTTCCTCCCCACCCCCTGGGGCATATGGTTCTTCGATGTCTTGGCTCATGGGATGACAAGATTCATATTTACATGCCCTGGGTATTCTAACCTGCCCTTCCTAATCTACCCACATGTTAATCCTGCACCAACAAATCTCTACCCACCTGTCCTATCCTTCAATATGTAACTATACTCTTTCAATTTACCATAGATTATGCCCATATGGATGATGGCTCGCAACCTACCCTTCTCTCTCTCTCTCCCTTGTTAGCCTATCTTTCATTCAGTGGTTCTCAGAAACTGTTAACTTTCCTCAATTCAAATCAATGATGTCATAAACTGTTCATCCTTCAAGACCTGGCTTGCTTCACTCAATATAAGGTCTTCAAGATTCGTCCATGTTATTCCATGTGTTAGCACTTTATTCCTTCTTACAGCTTAGTATATTCCATTGTATGTATGTACCACATTTTGTTTATCCATTCATCTGTGGATGGGCACCGGGGCTGATTCCAACTTTTGGCAATTGTGAACAATGCTGCTATGAACATTGGTGTTCATATATCTGTTCGTGTCTTTGCTTTCAATTCTTCTGGGTATTTACCCAGTAGTGGTAAATTGCTGGATCATACAGAAGATCTGTTGTTAGTTTTCTGAGGAATCGCCAAAGTGTCCTCCACAGTGGCTGGACCATTCCACAATCCCACCAGCAGTGGATGAGGGTTCCTATTCCTCCACATCCTCTCCAACACTTATATTCTGCTGTTTTTTAATAGCTGCCACTCTGATGGGTGTAAGATGGTATCTCATTGTGGTTTTGATTTGCATTTCCCTAGTAGCTAGCGATGTCGAGCATTTTTTCATGTGCTTTTTAGCCATTTGTATTTCTTATTTGGAGAAATGTCTTTTCAGGTTACTTACCCATTTTTTAAATGAGTTATTTGTCTTTTTATTTTCGAGGTATAGGATTTCTTAATATATGTAGGATATTAGGCTCCTATCAGATATATGGTTGCCAAATATTTTCTCTCATTGGGTAAGCTGCCTTTTTATTTTCTTAATAACATCCTTTGAGGTGCAGAAGTTTTTAATTTTGATGAAATCCCATTTATCTATTTTTTCTTTTGCTGCTCGTGCTTTGGCTATGAAGTTCATGAAACCATTTCCTATTAAAAGGTCCTGTAGATGCTTCCCTACATTATCTTCAAGGGTCTTTATGGTTTTGGCTCTAATATTTAGATCTTTGATCCATCTGGAGGTGATCTTTCTATAAGGTGTGAGATGGTATTCTTCTCTCATTCTTTTGGATATGGCTATCCAGTTCTCTAAGCACCACTTGTTAAAGATGCCATTCTCTCCCAACTGAGTGGGCTTGGTGGCCTTGTCAAATATCAGATGATTTTATATGCGAGGATCTATATCAGAACTCTCAGTTTGGTTCCATTGGTTAGTAGGTCTATCCTTGTGCCAATACCATGCGGTTTTGATCACTGTAGCTTTGTAGTATGTTTTAAAGTCGGGTAATGTGATACCTCCAACTTCATTTTTCTTTTTCAATATGTCTTTGGCAATTCAGGGCCTCTTACCTCTCCCAATATATATTGTGGTTAGTTTTTCCAGTTCCTTAAAAAATATAGTGTTGATTTTTATTGGGATTGCATTGAATCTGTAGTTTAGTTTGGGTACGATAGACATCTTGATGATGTTGAGTCTTCCTCTCCATGAACAGGGTATATTCTTCCATTTATTTAAGTCTTCTTTGAATTCCTTTAACAATGTTTTATAGTTTTCTGTATATAAGTCCTTTACATCTTTAGTTAAATTAATTCCAGGTATTTGATTCTTTTAGTTACTGTTGTAAACGGTATTTTTTTCTTGATTTCCTCCTCAGATTCCTCATTATTGGTGTACAGAAATGCTACTAATTTTTGAGCATTGGACTCAAAGCCTGTGACATTACTGAACTCCTGTATAAGTTTAGAAGCTTTGCTGTAGATTTCTCAGGGCTTTCTACATATAGGATCATGTCATCTGCAAATAATGAAATTTTTACTTCTTCTTTTCCAATGTGGATGCCTTTTATATATTTTTCTTACATCAGTGCTCGAGCAAGTACTTCTACGGCAATGTTAAATAGGAGTGGTGATAGTGGGCATCCCTCTATTGCTCCCGATCTCAGAGGGAAGGCTTTTAGGATTTCACCATTGAAGGTGATGTTAGCTTTCGGTTTTTCACATATACCCTTTTACATATTCAGGAAGTTTCCTTCTATTTCTATCTTTTGTAATTTTATTTCTCAGGAAAGAGTGCTGTATTTTTTTGAATGCCTTTTCTGTTTCTCTAGAGCTGATCATGTGATTTTTTTCTTTCAATATGTTTATGTGATGTATTACATTGATAGACTTTCGTATATTGAACCATCCTTGCATACCCGGGATGAAACCCACTTGGTCATTGTGTTTAATCCTTTTGATATGTTGTTGAATGCAATTATCAAGTATTTTGTTGAGGATTTTAGTATCTAGATTCATTAGAGAAATTGGTCCATAATTTTCCTTTACTGTGGTACCTTTGTTTGGCTTTGGTATTAGGATAATGTTGGTATCATAGAATGAGTTAGGCAATATCCCTTCTACTTCTGTATTTTTCAAAGAGCTTAAGCATGATTGGTGTTAGATCTTTCTGGAATGTTTGATAGAATTCAGCTGTGAAGCCATCTGGTCCTGAGCTCTTCTTTGTTGGGAGGTTTTTGATGACTGAGTCTATCTCTTTACTTTTAATTGGATTGTTGAGTTCATCAATTACTTCTTTCATCAATGTAGGCTGTTTGTGAGTTTGTAGAAATTTTTCCATTTCCTCTAAATTATCATTCTTGTTGGCATATAATTTTTCAAAGTATCCACTTATGATAC